>PVKE010000248.1:0-172348 GCA_004027555.1 Craseonycteris thonglongyai | reverse complement strand
GGGGAGAGCCGTCTGTGCCGGGGGAGAGCCGTCTGTGCCGGGGAGAGCCGTCTGTGCCGGGGGGAGTGCCATCTGTGCCAAGAGAGCCGTCTGTGCCAGGGAGAGCCGTCTGTGCCGGGGAGAGCCGTCTGTGCCGGGGAGAGCCGTCTGCGGAAGAACGGTCATGAACCTTTCACTTAGTCTTTGAAAGCCCACGGGCTCCGTGGTGTCATTTAAAAGCTTGTCCAGCTGTTCAACTAGGCTCATCTCACAGCTCTCACAGAAGCCTAGAATCAACTCTTTAATTTGTTCAGCACACTAGGTACCCTTTTATAAGATTTATAGAACCAAAATCCTCATCTTCATCCACATTGTCATCGCTGCCTTCTGCAACATCCGCTTGCTTTATCACACCCTCTATAGGGTTCTGTTGAATTAAGAAATCTGTTCATTTTGCAGTATTCACAGGAGCCTTTAGAAAAAGCTGCTGCAGCAATTTCTCAATTCCATCATAATCGTATTGAATAAGCTTCAAATTCAATGTGTCCATCCTCATCGACGATCTCACTGTCTCCATCCTCTTCATCCTTTTCCTGAACTTCATTTTCCTCTTCATCCTGGTGGCCTGGAATCCCACCGCCCATGGTGCGCTGCTTGCACCTGGGCCCATGATTCCAGCCTCACTGCACCTGCACAAATCCCACCTTTATGTCTGGTATCGTTTACTCAACTTTGTTTGAAGCACACAGCTTGGCTTCTTAAAAAAGATTTTATTTTGTTTGAGTGGTGAGAGAGAACGGGAGAGGGCCCCCAAACAGTCTCCATCGTGGATGTCGGGCCATGCAGGGTGGGAACCTAACCCAGGGCCTCCCACAGGGAGCCAGCCATCCCTGTGGTTACCAGTTGTGCCACAGTGCAGCCTATGGGTTTGCACAGGCCAGGGCCAGGGATCGAATCTCCGACCTCTCCACTGGGAGGCAAGCGCTCAGACGCTGAGCTATCCCTGTGTCCCCTCAATGTGTTTTTGACATGCATGTATGTTGTTTCCTGTATCAGGAATTTGTTCTCTTTCATTGCCTCTCCCAGTTTTGTCTCAACATATGGTCGATGCAGGAATGCTGAGTCAGGCTGCTGAGACTGGCTGTAGATCCTCATATCTTAGTGTCCTTCCTATCAGCAGAAGTAGAAGCAGGAATATGGTTTCTGCCCTGCCCCCCAAATCTCTGATGAGGCACCTAATTGTTGGGCCTTAATTTATATTCATAATTCTAGCTGCAAACAAGTCTGGGAAATGTATTTTCCCCCCAACTTTCCAGCCTCTGCAAAATAGGTAGAGGTAGAAGGAGCCAGTTGTATCAGTTGGCTTTTGCTGCATAAAAATGCCATCCCAAAACATAACTGCAACCATTTATTTAGCTCATAATTCTGCGGCTTGTTGATTTGGGGCTGGGTTTAGTTGGGCAGTTCTCATCTTATCTAGGCTTACTCATGCCTTTGCAGACAACTACCAATTCTGTTGGGAACCGACTGGCCTAGGATGGCTCAGCTGGGATAGATCATCTATGCTTCTCATGGTCTTTCATCCTCCAACAGGCTAGTCTACGCTTGTTCTCATGATGGCTTCACAGGTTTCCAAAAGAGAGAGCAAAATGCTCTTTTGGCCTAGGCTCCAAAACAGCACATCACTTCTGCCACATTTTATCAGCCAAAGCAAGTCACAAGGCTGGCCCAAGTTCAAGAAGAGTGGGCATAGACTCCACCTCTTCCAGAAGATGAAGGAGAGCCATGCTGCAAGGGTGTGAGTAAAGGATACGATGCACAGCCAGGGCAATCTACCACACTAGTCCACAGCACCAACCTCCCACTCCCGGAACTATCCAGCAAGTCTCAAGTTACCTCTTTGTACAAAGAAACCAGGGTCTGTGTCTTACCTTTTCTGCTCTGTTTCCTGGGTCCCTTAACTTTATTTTCCAAATCTTCTAATTCATTTTTCATGTAAGCAATATTTTTATTTTCTGAGAATTTGTTCTTATTCTGTTGTTCCTGTCTTTGCTTTAGGGATGTGATTGCTTCCTGAATCTAATTATTGAGAATAGTAATTAGAGAGCCTTTTCCTAAAATAATTATCTTTTGTCCCCTGGATGGTTTTTCTCTGAAACCATTTTTTGCTATTCTCTTATTTCATTTCTCTTTTGTGTAGTGGCTTTCCCGAAATGTCTGATGAGCTTTGTTTGTATTAAAAATGAGGCAATATGGGAGGCCGGGATGGCTCAGGGCGTTAAGCGCTCACTTTGCAGCCCCAGGGACTGAGGATTGAATCCCAGCCCCGGCCCATGTGGACCCATATGCTGTGCTGGGGAGTGCCCCCAGTTCAGTTCTCACCAGGATGAGACCCCAGCCAAGTTCCTGCCTTGTGCAGCCCCACGTCCACCTGTGGAATAAAACTACGTGGACAAACCAATGATATGCAACTATGGAGACTGTTCTGGGCCCTTCCTCTTCTCTCTGTCTCTGTCTCTGTCTCTCTCTCTCTCTGTCAAAAACAATAAAAATAAATTTTTAGAAAAAAAAATGAGGCAATAAAAAGCACTGAGGAAGTTTTGTGCACATTCACTGGCTGGCTTGCTTTTGGAACACGAGGGTTTCATATGTGGGGCTGTGCTGTTTTGTTTTGTTTTGAAGATTTATTTTATTGATTTTGAGAGACAGAGAGAAAGGAGGAGGGACCAGAGCAGTCTCCATAGTTGTACATCATTAATTGTGACATGCTTTCATTCCACACAGCTGGATGTGGGGTCGCATGGGGCAAGAACTAAACCAGAGGCCTCCTGCATGAGACCAGAACCCTCGCCACCAAGCCATCTTGCTGGTTACCAGCTGTGCCACAGTTCAGCATGTGGGTTTGCACAAGCTGGGGCCAGAAACTGAACCCCAGACCTCACGATTGTGAGGCAAGCACTGAACCACTGAGCTATCACAGCATCCGCATGTGCTGTTTCTTAAGAGCATGGGTAGTTAACCTGGTTCAGACCAGTGACTCCATGGGCTGTCTGGTAAAGTCCATAGGCCAGAACAATGTTTTTATGGGCTTTTTTTTTTTTTAAGGTTATTTTTATTGTTTTTTGACAGAGAGAGAGACAGACAAAGAGAGAGAGAGAGAAGGGGGAGGGCCCAGAGCAGTCACCACAGTTGACAGCATTAGTTTTCCATATAGTTTCATTCCACAGGTGGACGAGGAGCTGCACAGAGCAGGAACTGGGCTGGGAGTCTTCCACATGGGCCCTGGCAAGAACTGAACTGGGGGCACATCCCAATTAAACACATGTGTCCACATGGGCTGGGCCCGGGAGTTGATCCTCAGGGCCCCGGGGCTGCAAAGCGAGCGCTTAACCAGCTAAGCCATCCCAGCTTAGCCATCCCAGCTTCCCCTTTATAGGCATTTAAAGGTAAAGAGAGTTACCGTACAAACAAAACAAAACAAAACAAAAAATGATTATATTATCATATTGAAATACAATTATTAAACTATTAAATAAATGTTTGTTTCAGTAAATAAAATATTTAAATAACATCATGCATAAATGGTAATCTGAGGTGTCTGCATCAACTGTATGGTGATATAAAAATGTCCGCAATTTCTTTTGATGAGCAAGTCTCAGATTCATTGCCATTTGTGGCTGACATTTAAAAAGGAAGGAAACTACAAAAAGCACACTTTTAGGGGGGTAATGCATATGTTCATGATCTTGACTGTGGTGATGGTTTCACGTGGGTGTATTATACATATGTCAAATTTTATCAAATTGTACACTTTAAATATGTATAGTGTTGAGGAAATAAAGAATCCTGCCAACAGAAAGACCCTCATGCACCAATATATATAGAGAGAAAACACTAGTACTGAAAATACAATCGGATCACAAACATGCAGTTACTTCATGAGATTATATGAAGTCTAGGCAGCATTTCACACTTCTTATCTAGTAAAGTACAATGAAAACTCTCATCTCCTTGGGAGACAAATAAATTAACCTTGTGATAGTTTCCTGTCTACCTCACAATAAATTCCTGAGTTAATTTCAGAGATTGGTGAATAGGGATCTAAGGTTAGAAGGCTTGCATTGTGAAATCCAGAGACTAGGTTTACGGTACGTAATTTCTGACCAACTAGTTGGGGCTATAATGGTTTTAAAGAGTCATCCTGAGGTCAGGGAAGAAGCAGTTACCTCTCCTTTATTAAACAACAACAATAACCAAAAAAAACCAACATTTTATTTATCCACAGCAGCTCATTGTATGCCAGTTGTATCTCATAAACCTATAAACATTAAAAAAACTAAATAAATAAATAAATAAATAAATAAATAAAAACACTGCTAATTTCAGTTAATTATTACTGATAATAACTAATCATCACTAAGTTTGCAGAACCCCCTGAATTTTATCCATTAACCCCTTGAAGGTCTATAGCTCCCAGGTTCCATTATGGTCCCAATAATACCCTGACAATAGCTATCTTTTTCCTGATTCAGTATCTAGCCTATGACCACATATTGCCTTGAGTAAGTCATATTCCTTTGATCTCCTCTAATCTGAAGCAGTTCCTCAGCCTTTCACTACGTTAAGTTTGAAGAGGACAGGCCAGAATTTCCCTCTGTTTGGGTTTGTCTGTGGTTTCCTCCTGATCAGAGATTCAGGTTAAGCATTGTTAACCTCAGAAGTGATGTGTGTCCTTCTTGCACATCAGGAGGCATGGGATGTCTCTGTCCCTTTACTAGGGATGATCACTTTGATCACTTGGCAAAGGGAGTGCCCTCCAAGTTTCTCCTCTATAGATTTGTTCATGTGTCTGATGCTTCAAAGTCCAATATTCAAAATGTCAGAGTTTGGAATAAGGAAAGGTTTATTGATTGAGAAGTCACTAGCTCCAGAAGATGGGGAGCCTCAATGCTTCTGCAAATCTATCTATAGAGCACCACAAATTCAGTCATCTTTGGGGAAGCCGGGATGGCTCAGTGGGTTAAGTGCTTGCTTTGCAGCCTCGGGGACCAGAAATCAAATCCTGGCCCCAGCCCATGTGGATCCATGTGCTGAACTGAGGTGTGCTTCCCTTGTGGGAGGCCCCCAGCCCAGTTCCCAGCCTGTGTGACCCCCACCCACCTGTGTAGAAGGAAAACAATGTCAAAAACTGATGATGTACAACTATGGAGACTGCTCTGGGCCTTCCCCCTTCTCTCTGTCTCTGTCTCTGTCCCTGTCAAAAGCAATAAAATAAACCTTTAAAAGAAAAAAAAAAAAAATTCCGTCGTCTTTTATGTCAAGGGAAGGGAGGAGGGGCAGGGCAAGAGGTGGGTGAAGACTATACAGAGCTATGAGACAGGGATCCAAGGAAAAATACAAAATCTCTAAATTTCTTTGTTCCCAGTGGATGGGTCTGTTGACCCTTGCTGATCTAAATCCAATCTGGAGGCTCCTGTAAATCTTTGATAAACAGTCATTGTTTTGTATATATTTCTCCCTCTCTTCAGGAGAAGCACCTTCTGATAAAAGAGGCTGTTATTTGCAAATTACTCAAGCCTCAAGCAGAATTCCTAGTTAACTACATATCTAGAGCAGGAGCTACTAGCCTGTAGGCCATGGGAAAAATGCAGGTAGAATGAAGGTAGAGTCAGAGAGAAGAGCATCTCACTCTGTTACAGATTTACTATTTCCACATTTTTATTAATAAGTAATTCATGGAAAGGTACTTCGAGGCTATGTAAAAATCTTGTTCATCCTCACATTTTCACCTACTGGTTTTAGCATCTCAGTATAATTCATAGGTCTTCTTTGTATAGACCCAGTGTATTTCTAATTATATCTGATCAAAGGTATTTAATATTTTTTGTCTTTAACCTGAATGGGATCTTGTCTTTAATTGTATGTACTAACTCATTATTCATGGGAATGGGAAAGTTATTTTTATTCATCACTTTGTTACCTGAGGGCTGCTCTGAGTCAGGGCTGCTCCTTTCTTTTCTTTTCAATTTTTTAAAAGATCTATTTTATTGTTTTTGACACAGAGAGAGAGACAGAGAAAGACAGGGAGAAGGGGGAAGGCCCAGAGCAGTCTCCATAGTTGTACATCAGTTTTCGCCATGGTTTTATTCCACACAGGTGGGCAAGGGCCACACAGGGCAGGAACCGGGCAAGGGGCCTCCTGCATGGAAGGCACACCCCCATGAGCTGGGGGTCAAACTGGGGACCTCCCACATGGGAAACTTGCCTCGGTGAACCGAACTGGGGGCTTCCCACATCCTCAGACCCCAGGGCTGCAAAGTGAACACTTAACCCACTGAGCCATCGAGGCTTCCCTGAGGCTCCTTTCTTAACCAGGACTCAGCTATTTTCATCCCCTGGATATTGTTCCAACCTGTTCTATAATTTTCCCGCCATTGTGCCGCTAGCCCAATTCTATAACTTTCCAGTCCCCCTTGTCATTTCTGTAATTTCCCACTGCCCCAGCTGCCCCAGGCCATCGCGAGTCTTGCAACTGTTCCCGGATATCTAGCTCAACCCGAAATTGCTACACTCCTGCCAACTATGCTTTTTTTTTAGCTTCTGTACAATGCTTCCCTGGGCTCAACTAGATAAACAGGATGCAGTTTTTGCCTTTATAAACCCCTCTCTGCATTTGCTCGGGGCCACAGGTCTTTCAGAGACACTAGTCCTCAGTGGTCACCAGCTTCTGAAAAAAGACTCCTAATTTGGCCCTCATATTTGGCACTCTTTGTGGGTTATTCTTCTCTCAGGTTACAACATTTGGAGGCCCCAGTGAGATACCTCACAGTGCCATCCCGAGCCTCTCCCGGGCAGCTGCCCCCCATCCAGGGACTCTAGGGGAGGCGCCCCCTGAGGCATTCCAGGGCCCCAGACTCCCCTGAAGGGGTTTTGGCAACTGACCAGGAGACACTCAATTGACCCCACATTCACACGGAGTCTAACCATTTTGCCTGCGGAGGTAAGTAGTAAAGATATTTTCTTTACTTCTTTCTGTTCCTGGGGACCGGTCCATGGAGCGTGGGCTATACTCCCCCGGGCAAATTTTCTTACCTAGCCATCGCCTGAGAATTCTGGTTAAATATTCTGGTATTCTGGTTATATATTCGGGTTTAATTAATCGTATCTGGCATGCCACATTGTCATCTGGACTATTTTAAGTTCTGAACGAATGATTGACGAATGAATGATCAATTTGTGGACTTTGTCTTGCCGCTTTTGTCTTTGTTCATCAATTGCTTGGAGATATCTCGTGGTTTTTCCCATTCTCATCGATGTAAATAATATTATGACCTGGTTCTCTGACCTCCTTTTTCAGGGAACTCTTGTGAACTTCTCTCCCCTTAAAATACATTCTTCCTCTTCTGTTATCAACAACAGCGGGCCTCTGTCAGCCACATAATTGCAAATAGTGAGTCTGCCGCCCTCAAGTCTCGGAGGACAGGTTTAACGAGACAGATTTGGTCAATCCCCCAAGCGGTATGCTCTGGGAATGTTGGCTTTTTCCTGATCATTTTCTCTTTCTGGAAATTCTTCAGATTGGTGTGTGTTCATGACAGGGGACCCTGAGACAATTGAGGGACTCTGGCTGTGGCCTCTCCACAGTGGGTCCCAAAGGTCTCTTGTTCTGCCAGCGTGAGCCAATGGACCGTCAGGGTACCAGCTTGAGATTTCTGCTCTTTCCTTACTTCTCTTCCCTCTCATTAATGACCCCACCAGGCCCTATCAGTTGCAACTAACGCCCAAGGTCCTTTGTATTTTGTCTCTCCTCTCTGCCTATATCGTTAGTTTTATTTTAATAATGGGGGGAAACTCTTCAAAATGTAAAACTCCTCTCCAATGTATGTTAGACAACTTTAAAACCAGATTCTCATATGATTATGGAGTGAAACTGAGTCCAAGAAGACTCAGCACCCTTTGTGAACTTGAATGGCCCACATTTAATGTCGGATGGCCCAATGTGAGCACCCTGGATCCCAAAATAGCCCGATCTGTCTGGAATGTTATCACAGGAACCCTTGGCCATCCAGATCCATTTCCCTATACTGATATATGGCTATGTCTGGTTCAGAATCCTCCTCCCTGGTTAAAGTCCTGTGACATAGAGGCCAGCCTCCAAGTCATTCTTGCCTCCCAGCCAAATGAAACCCAGTTACCAGGATCCCCTCTTCCATCCTCAAACCTGACTTCAGGAACACAGAAACCCCCAACTCCGATCTATCCCCCTGTTCCAGGGGAAACTGAACTCCCCCTCCCTAAAACCCCAGGACAACTCATCCAGATTCCCTTCATCCACAGGCTTCCCCAGAGGATTCGACCCTATCACCCCTCCACACACGCAGTGGGGCCCCCTGGCCCTTGCGGGAGGCCCCACCTGCAGATGGGGACCCAAGAGGCCATCACTTTTTGGTATATGTCCCTTTTTCCACTGTTGACCTCTATAATTAGAAAGCTCAAAATCCTCCTTTTTCTGAAAAACCCCAAGCCTTAACTGGCCTCTTAGAATTGGTCTTCCCTACCCATTGCCCTACCTGGGACGAGTGCCAACAACCCCTGCTCACCCTTTTCACGGCGTAAGAAAGGGAAAGAATCTGCCAGGAGTCCAGAAAGGCAGCTCTGGGTCCAGGGGGCGGATCCCTAGAGGATAACAGGGACCGACTTGAACATGTTTTCCCTTCTGTCCGGCCTCGATGGAACCCTAATACACCTGAAGGTCCACGTGCCCTGGACACTTTTCACTGGCTTCCTTTGGCAGGGTTAAAAGCAGCTGCCAGGCGGCCCACTAATTTATCTAAGGTTAGTAAAATTATGCAAGGGCCTCAGGAAACCTTTGCTGCTTTTCTGGAACGGCTCCAGGAAGGCTATCGAACCTTTACCCACATTGATCCGGAAGCCCCAGAAAACCAGAGGGCCATTAATCTGGCTTTTGTCTCACAATCAGCACCTGACATAAAACAGAAACTTCAAAAATTAGATGGATTCCAGGGGATGAACCTCTCCCAATTACTTGAGATTGCCCAGAAAATATACAATAATAGGGATGATAATGGGGGCCCACAGGAAAAACGAATGGCTAAAGCTGATACAGTTGCCCACAGGAAACAGGTTCATACCCCAGGGGACCCCCCTGAAGAAATCCCAGATGGAATAACTGCCCTCCCTTAGGTAGGAACCAATGTGCTTACTGTAAGAAAGATGGGCACTGGAAAAATGAATGCCCTGAGAAGAGGAAAAATGCACAAGGGTTCCGCCCATCCACAAAAGTACTAAATTTAGGGGAAGAAAACTGAAGGGGCCCAGGCTCCAATGATTTGAGCCCCCAGGAGCCCAGCTACAGATAGGGGGCACACCAGTTGGTTTCCTGACAGACACAGGAGCCACACACTTGGTTTTGACCAAGCTGATGGGGCCACTCACCACCAAAAAGACTTCCATCCAGGGAGCCAGAGGAAAACCTCCTGCCCTGGGACCTCCCAACGGACTGTAAATCTAGGACAAAATACTCCTTTCTGGTAATACTAAACTGCCCTTACTCTTTATTAGGAAGAGATCTCCAGAAGCTTCAGGCCACAATCTCCTTCGAGGGCAGCCAAGCCCATCTCTCTGTCCCACAGCCTGTCCAAATTCTACTCACCTGTCCTTTGTTGGAGGAATATCTTTTCCAGGACACACAACCCACCAAGGATTCAGATGCCCCTTCCATCACCCGGGACGGCTACTTGCACCAACTGCAGACCAAATTTCCCGGCGTCTGGGCAGGAAACCACCCACCAGGACTGGCTCAACTCCATGCTCCAATCGTTGTCCAACTCTTGTCCACGGCTACACCCATCCGGGTAAGACAATTTCCCATGAGCCAAGATGCCAGGAAGGGAATCGCGCCCCCAAATCTGGAAGCTACAGGACGCAGGTATCCTCACCAAATGTAAGTCCCTCTGGAATACCCCTTTGCTCCAGTCTTAAAGCCAGGGAACTATGGACTATTCAAGATTTACAAGAAGTAAATCGACAGGTCGAAACCATATACCTGACAGTTCCCAATCCTTACACCCCCCTTAGCCTCCTCTCTCTGGCACATCATTACTATACAGTGCTGGACTTAAAAGATGCTTTCTTCAGTATCCCCCTGGCCCCCATAAGCCAGTCTCTGTTTGCATTCGAATGGACTGACCCAGACACTGATGTCACAGGGCAACTCACTTGGACTCGACTGCCTCAGCGATTTAAGAACCCACCCACTCTATGTGATGAGACATTGAGTCAGGATCTTGCCCCTTTTCGGGCCACTATCCCCACTGTTCTCTGCTACAGTATGTAGATGACCTCCTCCTGGCAACAGAGACAGAATCAGGCTGCAAAGAAGCTACAGAAGCCCTTTTAAATACCCTTCAAACTCTGGGATATAGGGTATCAGCCAAAAAGGCACAGTTATGTTCCACTGAGGTGACCTACCTGGGGTACATTATAAGACAAGGGAAAAGGTCTCTGTCCCCCAGCTGCATAAAAGCAATCTTACAGATCCCCAAGACTGCCACAAAGTGACAAGTCTGAGAATTTCTTTTTTTCTTTTTTTTTAAATTTTTTAAAATTAATTAATTAATTATTTTATTTTTGACAGAGAGAGAGAGAGAGAGAGAGAGAGATACAGAGACAGAGAGAGAACTGAACTGGGGGAGCTCCCAGTTCAGCATATGGTTCCGCACGGGCCGGGGCCAGGACTCGATCCCCGGTCCCCGGCGCTGCAAAGTGAGCACTCAACCCACCGAGCCATCCCGGCTTCCCCCCGAGAATTTCTCAGAGCTGTGGGATACTGTCGGCTATGGATCCTGGGATTTGCTGAAATTGCAAAGTCATTATATGCATGTACAAGGGGAACACAACCCTTAAACTGGACCCCAGTTGAACAACAGGATTTTGGGAGACTCAATGAGGCTCTCATCTCTGCCCCAGCACTGGCTCTGCCGGACATTACCAAGCCTTTCTACCTCTTTGTGCACAAAGTACGGGGCATTGCAAAGGGAGTCCTAACCCAGACTCTTGGGCCCTGGAACAGGCCCACTGCTTACTTATCTAAAAGACTGGACCCCGTGGTGGCCGGCAGGCCAGCCTGTCTCCGGACCATCGCCGCCACGGCATTGCTCATCAAGGAGGCCGATAAACTGACATTGGGCCAAGAACTAACTCTCACTGCCCCTCATGCAGTTGAGGCCCTCCTCCGGAGCACCCCAGGGAAGTGGGTCTCAAATGCCCATATCATCCAGTATCAAGCCCTGCTGCTGGATCAACCTTGCATTAGAGTCCATAAGACCACGGCTCTTAACCCTGCTAGACTCCTCCCAGACGACAACCCAGAGGAACCCCTGCACGCCTGCCTGGAGATTCTCGACGTCGTCCAGACCACCCGGTCAGACCTCACAGATGTCCCCCTGAAAACGCAGGATGAAGTACTGTACACCGATGGTAGCAGTTTTGTCATTGACGGGGTCTGGTATGCAGGAGCCGCCGTGGTCACTCTGGAACACACCATTTGGTCACAGGCCCGCCCCCATGGGACGCCCCCCATGGGATGTCTGCCCACAAGGCAGAACTCATCGCCCTAATACAAACTCTAAATTGGGCAGAAGAGAAAGCTGTCACCATTTACACTGACAGCCGGTATGCATTTGTGACTGCCCATGTCCACGGGGCCATGTACAAGGAAAGGGGACTTCTCACCTCAGCCAGAAAGGACATTAAAATCAAGTAAGAGATCCTCGCTCTCTTAGAGGCCATTTGGCTACCGCGGGCTCTGGCCCTGGTACACTGTAAGGGCCACCAGAAAGGGGACTCTCCAGAGGCCCAAGGAAACTGGGCTGCCAATGAGGCCGCCTGCCAGGCAGCCCTAAGACCAATGGGGCCATCACCAGTCCTAATATCCCTACCAGCCCCCACTCTGCCACCTTCCCCCTCCTGCACCACAGAAGAAATTAACCTTGCTCTACATTTCCAGGCTAAAGAAGAAGCTACTGGGTGGCAGATCCTGCCCGATGTGTTCTGGTCCCTAAGGTTTTGGGTCGAACCTTGATCACCCAGATACACCAGGCCACACATTTAGGAACATCCAAACTAACTGAACTCCTACGGCCTAAGTATTACATTCCCCACCTTAATAATCTGATTTCTGATGTCACCTCCAGGTGTGCTACCTGCGCCCAGGTGAACGCTGGGCCACACCATCAGGCCTCCCTGGGGATCTGAGCCCAAGGTAACTCCCCAGGGCAACACTGGAAATTAGACTTCACCGAGGTTAAGCCCCCAGCAGAAGGAACTAAATATCGTCTAGTTTTCATAGATATGTATTCAGGTTGCGTTGAAGCTTTCCCTACCCGCTCTGAAACTGCCATCACGGTAATTAGAAAACTTCTCCAAGAAATAATACCCCACTTCAGCCTCCCCAGGGTCCTAGGTTCTGCTAATGGCCTGGCTTTTATAGCCCAAATTTCCCAGAACCGTACCAAGATTTTAAACATTAATTGGAAATTACACTGTGCCTATAGGCCACAAAGCTCTGGTCAGGTAGAACAAATGAACTGGATTTTAAAGGAAACACTTACCAAATTCATTCTAGAAACCGGTGAAAACTGGACCAAACTCCTCCCACTGGTTCTTCAAGGGCTCGACGTACCCCTTACAGAAGGAGGTTCTCCCCATAAGAGATCATGTTTGGAAGACCTCCTCCTATACTCCCTAAGCTTAGAATGGAACTGCAGGCCAAAATCCGTAACCGTTCCCTACTCAAGTCTTTGCAGGCACTCCAGGAAACCCAACAGGGACTCCATAAAGCTCTCCAGGACATCACCCCTAATCCCCCTTCAGAACCTGCACACTCCTTCCAGCCTGGTGACTCAGTTCTCATCAGAAAGTTCACCACTTCAGGACTCACCCCTCGCTAGAAGGGACCCTATACCATCATCCTCACCACCCCCACAGCTGTCAAGGTGGATGGACTTTCTGCCTGGCTACACCATTCCAGGGTCAAGCTGGCCCCAACTGCCCCAGGGGAATGGAAGGCCACCTCCTCCCCAGACGAATCTCTACAGCTAAAACTTTCACACTCCTCACGTTCCTAATCCTCTTCCCCTTGCCCCTAACTGCTAGGCAACCACCCCTTATGCCTACCCACTATAAATGGGAACTCACAGAAGGTACCACCAGTACCTGTCCCTAGGTGAACCTCCAGATTCCCTAGATGCCCCCTATCAGAATCAATGATTTGATTCCCCAAAAGACCAGTGGGGAATGTTCCAACCTGTTCTATAATTTTCCTGCCAATGTGCCGCTAGCCCAACTCTATAACTTTCCAGTCCCCCTTGTCAATTCTGTAATTTCCCACTGCCCCCGCTGCCCCAGGCCACCGCGAGCCTTTCAACTGTTCCCGGATATCTAGCTCAACCCGAAATTGCTACACTCCTGCCAACTATGCTTTTTTTTTTTAGCTTCTGTACAATGCTTCCCTGGGCTCAACTAGATAAACAGGATGCAGTTTTTGCCTTTATAAACCCCTCTCTGCATTTGCTCGGGGTCACAGGTCTTTCAGAGACACTAGTCCTCCGTGGTCGCCAGCTTCTGAAAAAAGACTCCTAATTTGGCCCTCATATTTGGCACTCTTTGTGGGTTATTCTTCTGACGAGTACAACAATATTACAGGACCACAAGAGCGAGAGACCTGTCAGAGGGTTTTAATGACCTTTTACGTCGGATCAAGGCTCAATTCCAAGCAACACCAAGACAGTGAGCACTGCTCCCAGCTCCAGCTTCAGGTGGAGTCTTTGCTGGTCCAAAGACTTCTGGACCCTCAAGCCGGCACAGCTTGTATAATTGCAGTGGACATAGAAGGTATCGTTCTGACCACTGCTAGACATTGTAAACCCAAAGTCACAGGCTTTGTGACTGTTTCAGAGAGGGGAGGAATTCTGACCACTTTACTCCTTTCCTAGGAGCAGAAATCACAGGCCTTTGGCAATACTCAATCATAACTCTGCCCTCTTTCAGAACACTAAGGCGAAAGATCACTCCTATGATTAATAGTGCTGTAGAAAGCAAACCAGCATAACTTCTGAAGACAGGGGGCCTTGTAGTAGAAAATCTGCAAATGTGATTAATACATGATTGCTCCTGTGCAGTCACAAGCGTATCAATTGGGAAAGTCAAGTGTGTGACTGCACTAGCTTCCTTGAGAAATAAGTCTACTGTTTCTGTCTGTTTCCTAGAGTAAGGGAGACAGTGTATTTTCTATTTTCATGATTTAACAATCTAAGTTTAGACCATTCAACAATGGAATTTACCTTAAAACTTTTTTTTTCATTTTGTTTATGCGATGTATCATGTTGATAGATTGATGTATATATATATTTTTAATTTTATTGTTAAATTTATTGGGGCAACATTGATTGGTAACAATTAGATAGTTTCCGGATGTACAAGTCCACATCACATCACCTATGCATCGCATTATGTGCTCACCACCCAGAATCAGCTCTCCAACTTAAAACTTTTAAAAACTTTTTTCTTTTGTTTCCCTCCTCTCTGGCCAGCCTTAATGACTGTTTACTCAAGACTGTATGCATATCAGCCTTAAAATCCTGTTTATGCATACCTTGCTAATCTGCTAAACCTCCAGAACACTGATTTAAAATAAATTTTCTCAATCTCTGCCTAAAATCCATTTCAATCCCTAAAACTAATGAGACTCTGGGAAGCACCGTTTTTTTCTTCAAACCTAAGCACTCAGGAAATCACCTGATCACTTTCCCCTTTCCTTTGTTCTGCAGGTTTATTCCCAAATGTCAGGGAATGGTGGTCTTGGGTGAAGAAGTTTGAAGAGGGAAATCTTTGGTTGACAAAACAGGTGTGGGAAGGCAGTAACTTCGAGTCAATGTAAACAGATTTAGCAGGTAGCCTGCAATCTTAGGAAACAGGTCGTTAAGCTAAGGAAACAAATCATTAAGGCAAGTTGTCCTGTAAATTAGGGAGGCAGGTACTCAGTCTGAGTAAAGTCATTGGCAGGAAGAGAGGGAAGCAAAGAAAAAAAAATATTTAAAAAATCCTAAATTATATTGATGAATCGAACTAAATTTAAGAGTGTTAAATCCTGAAAATAGAAAATACAGTGTCACCCTTACAAAAGGAAGCATCTTTGCATGTCCAGCCTACACATTAGTGGGGAAGAAAGTCTTGCCTGAGAACTAATTACGTCCCACATCCAGGAAGAGGTTCATTCCACCCATACAAGAAAACCACACCTCTCCAGCAATAGGTAGCTGATGAAAATAGGTATAAAGTGAGGTTTTTCCCCCCAATGGAATCATTTGGAATAGCTGATTAAAGACTTCCTAATAGCACTTTGGTGCCCCATCTGTATCCCCTGGGCCTGAGCACTGTTCAGACAGTCCCAGCTCCACAGGGCCTGAGAGCTTCTGGGGGCAGAAAGTGCCAGGTAATTTGCCATGGGAAACTCAGGACCACTGACTGAAGGGAAGAGCAGACATACACCCACATCCCCTCACTCAGGTTAGGTCATTCAGAAGTGACTGCTGTGCACTAGTCCCCAGAGGTCCCCAGAGGCACTAAGCTCCCTATCTCTCCCTTACTAGTGTACTTGGTGGGATACCAGGATGGCTCAACAGGTTGAGCGTTTGCCTTGCAACCATGAGGTCCAGGGATCGAGTCCTGGCCCATGCAAACCCATATGCTGAACTGGGGTGAGCCTCTCATGTGGAAGGCCCCCAGTTCAGTTCACGGAGGCAAGTTTCCCATGTGGGAGGTCCCCAGTTTGACTCCCAGCTCATAGGAGTTTGCCTTCCATGCAGGTCTCTGGCCCAGTTCCAGCCCTGCGAGGCCCCACGTCTACCTGTGTGGAATAAAACTATGTCAAAACTAACGATGTACAACTATGGAGACTGCTGTGGGCCCTCCCCCACTTCTCTGTCTAACAATAAATCTTTAAAATGAATGAATGAATGAATGAATTAAAACAAATAATTCATTTGGGTGGGCTACTGCCCCTTCCAGTGCTTCTTGGCAGTGCTTCCTGGGATCACCTCCCACATAAACCGCTTGCACCTAATCCTTGTCTCAGGCTCTGCTTCTCGGGAATCCATACCAACCCACCACATTGTGGTAGAGGAAGTAAGTGCTGCCATCCAAAGGAGGCACATAAGGAGACAGAGGGGCCAACCTTGACCACAAAAGCTCAAACACCCAGCTCAGGGCCATAGAGAGAGGTACTTACTCACAGGAGCAGATATGCCTTAGTCAAATTCACAAAAATTGAGTGAAACCACACAGTTGGTGCTTTTAATTCAAAATGAAAAAGATATCATCCAGGCCAGACCTCTTGCACCCACATGACAGCAGTGGAGGGAAGCCCATGATTATCTCAAGGCTGCCTGATGGGCACGGGCTGGGCCTGATAGGACCTACATAATCCCCCTGGTGAATGACCACTACATTTGTGAACTGGTGGGGCTGGACACCAAGCAGGTCCCCACCGACAAATCCACGCTAGTGATGTTGCTTAAGTGGGTGCAAAGGCAGGAGCCAGATCCCCCTCTCTGGGAGTCTGATTCCTTTTGCACTGTGATGACTGGATTTGGAAGAAGGTGGGCTGAGGTCCAGGCAGCTGTTCCTCACCACCCTCCATCACTAGGACTGTGATGGTGGACTGTTTGGGACTGGCTGATGGGGATGGGAGACAGCAGGGTTAAAGACAAGCAGGGTTGGCCCACAGGAGCCATCTGAATAAGTCATCTGGCAGCTCCAGGCACAGGATACTCTGTGATTCTTCCCCTCCACCTTTTCTGTAACCTTGTCCCATCCACTTGTCCTGAGTATAGCAGCACACCAGAGCTGGGAGCAGGTTGGGCAGGAAACAAATGCCAAGTTTCAGCTGGCTATATGTTCCAATGCCCCATCCCCCTCCTTTGCCTCTTGGAAAGTCCCATCCCAGTGAGGAGTCAGCGGGGCCAGGCAGCACTGAATTCTTTCTCCAGAGCTTGGACAAACTGGTCATTCAGGAAGAGCAGCTGACCATGGGGCAGGAAGCGGACGAGGATGCCTTCGATGCGGTCAGCCTGCAGCAGGAGGTTGGCACCAGGGGCCAGGAGCCGGAGGTGGTCGAGGAGGAGGCGTGCCAGCAGCCGAAGTGTGCTCTCAGCTAGCAGCAGGTTCTCATGGGCATCCAGCACCAGAGCGAAGCCCAGCGAGAGTATACCCAGCCACACCACCGTCCGAGGCTCCCGGAAAGGGTCCCCTGGCACCAGACGGAAGGCCCCACGTGGGGCCTCATGCAGGGGCACTGGCTCATCTGAGGACTGGGGCTGCAGGTCCATGGGGGGCCGGCCAGATGCCTGCTGCTGCAGCCAACACATGGAATCCACCTGCCTGGGGAGAGTGGTTGAGTCACTGACCTGTGTCATCCTCGTGACCACCCCTGGAGCTGGAGGCTGTCGTTATCCCTATATCTCAGATACAATGACTGAGCCCCAAAGAGACAACGTGACCTTCTTCAGCCACAGAGAAGGTAGCATGAGCTGGAACAGGAATCCAGGGTCCAGACTCCAGGCCCTGCACCATTTCACGCTGTGTGGCCAAGAAAAGGCAGGTTTTGAACACAGCTCCTTGGGCTGAAAAAATGTACCAGAGGATAAAGATCCTGCCCCACCTGCTCCGCAGAGGCCTCCTCAAAATAAAGAAAAGCAACTGACAAGAAGTAGTGTAAACGCCATATCCAACCCGGGCTGCCCAACCTCTCCACCCTTTTCCATCCTGTAACCCTCTCCAACTAAAAAGAAACACCTTCCACTAAGCCACACAGGCTTTTGAAAGCACTCTTCTGGTCCCTTCTGAATTTCAGCTCTTCAATTTTGGCTGTGCACAAGCTGGTCTTACAAGGTATATTTCATTTTCTGGGGCAGGGAGTGGGAGAGGCTGAGGCCCAGAGGAACAGCAGGTAGCAGGACGCGGCACAGGACTGCTCCTAAGTGTTAATCCCCCGTCCAGAGCACAGAAACTAGGAAATTCTGGTACCTGCTGGCTCTGTCTGGGATGGGAGGTCCAAGGCCAGCTACCCCATCTGTAACAGTGTTTCCTCAACTGTGCTCTGTGGATCCCAGGCTTTCATTCAGAAAGCTCTGGGTACAGAGTTCCCATGTACTGCATTTTCTCTCCTCCTTAGAGATTACAAAGTCTACAGGCACACTAAGGGACGAGAAGTCCTGTACTACAAAGTATGTCTAATCTGCACTGGGGATTGCCTGCCTACAGTCAAATCCCAGCTCTGTTGCTTTTTAGCTGAATAACCTTGTGCAGATTAAGTTCCTTAAACTCTCTGTACCTGTTTATTCACCTCTAAGGTGGGAGTAATAATTGTACCTATCTCAAAACACTGCTACAAGGACTAAATTAATATACATGAAATGCTCAGAACATAAATGCTTAGCATATAATTTAGGCTCAATAAACACTAACTATAATAGTAAAAATAATGATAATAGTATAATGATTTTCTTTAGCCCTTTTTCATATATTAATATTAATAACACTGAACAACTGTGGAAGACTCTTTGGAAAACACTACTCTAAAACTTTCCCTTTCGAATCCTCCTGTTTTTCCATTCCAAATACCTATAACAATCCAGCGTATTTTTGATGAAGATGTGGGGCTATGCTGGTGTGGTTACCTGGCCACAGCCAAAATCTGCTCCTTGCGGAGAAGCCTGTCCCTCTCAGCACCGTGTGGCCGTGGGTCATCGGGTGAATTCTCAGCACCAAAGACGCAGGAGTAGAGCACTCGGCAAAGTCCTGTGTCCTCAGCCTGTGGGGCCCTCAAGGTGTGGATGAGGAAGGCGTGGACCATGGCTCCAGAGTGAGTGCTATAGGGAAGCCAGAGACCTTGGTGAGATGAGCATGAAACCCCAGCAGAGGCAGCAACTGCGGAGAGGGTCTGGTCTAGCAGGATCTGGCAGTATGTTTGGAGGCAGGAGTGGCTGGTCATTCGCTGGTTCTCCTCTGCCACCACCCCCACCCCCCAGCCTTTGAATAACACATCTGGTCAGTACCACCTATGCCCCAAACTGTACGGTGGTGAAATCTGACAACCCCAAAGTCAGTTCTACAAAACAACTGGCCAAGAATCTTCAAAAGTGTTAAAGTCCTAGGCGTCAGGGGAAGCTGGGGAGCTGCTCCAGGCTGAAGAAGACTTAGAGACAGGGCAGCTCAACACCGTGTGTGTTCCTAGATGGGATCCTGGGCCAAGAAAGAGGTAGTTTCAATAAAGGACATTATTAGGATAACCGGCAGCACTTAAATATGGACTACAATACAAGTTAGGTACTAGTTTTGATCAATGTTTCCTGATTTTTTGAACATAGGGGAATGTCCCTGTTTTTAGGAAACACACATTGACATATCTCTACAGAGGTAAAGGGGCATCATCTTGTCAACGAACTTAATTATCAAAGGTTATACAAATTCTTCATTTAAAAAGTCATTACTTTTTCTCTAAGTTCGAGATTACTTCAAAATAAAGGCTAAATAATAAATTCTGGCTGCCTCAGTGGCCAGCCCGGGATTGAAAGGCAGAAGGTATACAATACGCAGATAACTGTGGTTAAGGGTAAATAGATCGTAGGTTTAGATTGGTCAAACAGGAAAGTTCGCCAAGGCGTCTTGAAAACCGAGCCCACTGATCCCCAGGGACCCTCTAGCGCAGGAGGTGTCATCGGCCCTTGCCATCACGTCCCCCGATTGAGAAGTGGTAGCGGCCACGACCCTGTACGTCACGGTCTCGCGCAACCCTGCAGCGCCGTGCATGTCGGGAGTTGTAGTTCCTTGCTGCACTCGGCCGGGCCTAAGCGGGAAACCCCGCCCTGAGTGTGCTGTCCCTGCGGCCCCGGGCCGTCGTCCTCAAGGCGTCGCACTCACCTAGCCGTCTGAGCTCGTAGACTCCTAGTAACAAGCCACCTCCCTCGGCAGCGAGGGAGCAATGGCGGGCGCGCGGCACCGGAACGCCTGTGCACACCAGTCGCGGGCGCATGCACAAGGATGACGCGCGCTGGTGGGGCGGGGCCGTCTAGTGCAGTGCGGTGTGCCCGGAGCCAAGGAGGGGTCACGTTTCGACGCCCTGACACAGGTTACGGACGACCTTCATAATCGGTCGGACGACCCCTTGCTCCGAGCTCCTGGCGTTGCCTCCGCCCATCACTCAGACCGGGTACGCGGAGTCCCCTTTCGAAGCTCTGGACCAGCCGAGCCCCAGGCCACCTTTCCCGGCGGCCGCGAGGGGGCGCAGCGACCTGTCCCATGGACTTCTGAGTAGTCCCAGGTGGCCGCGTCGTCACCAGCGGGCGAAGTTTGGAGCCAAGCAGCCCCTGCCAACTTTGTGAGGCTTGCGGGGCCTGAACGTCCAGGGTTGAGTTTTCAAACTGGCCAGTACACGTGGGAATCATTGAGGGCATGTAATAAAATGCAGATTCCTTGGAAATTATGATTGGGCGCGGGGGGGGGGGGGTAGGTATATTTAGGCAGTTTGGGGGCACATTCCGGGTTGTGGGTACCTGCAGTGGGTTAAGACTAGGACGTGGTTTGCTGATAAGGTGGCCAGATGTCCTGCCACAGTCCCGATTTTTAACAATTTGGCCCGCGTCCCGCGGCGTTTTAAAAAAGTCCCGATTTTTGGAAAGAGTGCACAACCAGCTAGGGAACGGCGGGAGATAGACCAAACTTTTAATCAAGAACCCCCTCCCCCCGGTCAATGGTGTCCCACTTTACCAATGTTAAAATCTGGTCACCTTAGTGCAGTAGAACGATTCAAACTCTGGTCCCAACCCTGTCACCAGTTGTGTGTCAGTGACAGGTCTGTTACTTCGTTGGACCCTGGTGAAGCCCAGTGGGTTTAGTAGATTGACCAGTTTTTCCTTTCCCGCTCCCACCTCTTAACAAGCTGTCTCCTTGTCCCTTCTTTAAAAGAGACCACCAAAGGCATAGTAAAGAGGCTTATTCCTTAAACCTGAAAGGGCACAGTCAGGTGCCAGCTTTCCGAGCCCTGCAGTGGGGGAAAAGCCCCAAGGGGAGGCTTGGCCCAGAGGTGTTGTGCTCCCCGCCCCTACCCACACCCCCAGGGTCTGTTTGGACCTCATTGCCTGCCCTGGGTACCCACTTCCTCCCACACTTTACTCCTTTACTTCTTGACATTGAACTGCTGGAGCCTCCCCAGGTGCGTCCCGGTGCTGTGCCTGAGAGCCCCCATACTGGTTGTTCCCTCAGCCTGGAAAGGCCCTTTCCCCCTCTTTTTTGCCCACCGAAATATGTTCAGACCCAAACCTAGGGGCAGCCTTCCTACCCAAACTGCCCATTAGCATTCAGCTATCCCCTTTGCTCCCATTGTGAGGGTCTGCTATAGTAGAGATGTCTCCCACGCTCATGGGACCCTGCTTGGTTGCACCTAGCTTCACTCCCCAGAGCCATGCGTGAGGCAGGCCTGGAACCAATCTGAGCACACTCCTTGGCAACTAAAGAAATGAAGGACTGCACGGCAGCCCTGGCAGGGACCCCGGAGCCAGGACCTTCCAAAGGCTTGTAATCTGGGCCCCTCTGGCCATAGGTCCTGGGAAGTGGGGCACGAAAGAGAGGCTAGAGGAGGGACCAGTAGCTTGCCAGGATATGTGGGCATTTTGATCACAAGTACAACACATACATACATTTATAGGTGGAGGGGCAGGCCCAGAGAGTGGGGCCTCAGCTGCAAGGCCAGGGGTGATGCTGGCCAGTTCCTGGTCCCTGGTCCCTATCACGCTCAACCAGGACTCATGTCTGCCAGCTGATAAAAGCAGAGAGCTGGCAGAGGGTTCAGGTTGCTGGGGGCCACCTGCCATCTGGAACACTGTCTTCCGTCCTCTGTCAGGCAATGAGTCCAGTCCAAGTCGCAGGCCACTAGGGGACCAGCCTGCGAGGTGCCTGGGGAGCAGAGTGAGAAGCGGCCTGAGCCACTTTGCTGGAGGCAGTAGGGGACCCAGATGGAGGTGGTGCCCAGGTACCTGGGGCAGACTTAGGTGCCATTTCTGACGTTCTGTAGCCTTCAGCCGGCTTGTGCCCCTGAGATCAGAAGCTATGTGCTGAGGACAGTGAGGCAGGAAAGAGCCTGGGTCCCTGGGATGCCACAGAGCCTTCCTGCTCAGTAAGGAGCACGTACTTTAATTTTGTTAAAACGGCTATTAAGTTTTCTATTACGCCCAGCTTAACTCCTTCCTAAGTGAGGCAGCGTGTGAAGTGGGCAGGATGGGGCCTGGCACAGAGTAGACTCCCAGTAAATCAATAAATCAACATTAATAAATCAATAAATCACTATTAATCCAGAGGCAGAGTGGGCAAGCAGGTGGGGACTTCTAGTCTGGTGGCAGCTCCAAGGCAAGGGGATGAACAGGCTGAGCTTCCCAGTGCTTCCTGGAGTTACAAGACCCTCCCTGAAGACAAAATGGAACCGTCCCAGTGTGTTGGGGGACAATGTGTGTGCATATTCACTTGTATGAGGCTTATATAGCGGTTACTCTAGACATTGCAATGGGGCCAGGCCCACAATTAGTATGTAGATGTGGGCTTATGAGATATGGATAGAGGGGAAGTGTGTTTGTGTGTAAGAAAGAGAGAAGAGAAGGGGAAAAGGTAAAATGAAATACCGCACACAAAAAACTTAAAGGAGCTTGAGGGAAGCAGACAGATGGCTGGATCTGAGGCCCAGCCCACCTGTCTAGATGGGACCTGGGGCCACGCCTCCCTGTCACTTCCGTTCCCCTCCCTCTGGCTGTGGCAGAGGTGACCCCCCTCCCCAGCCCTGGGTGGTTTTCTGAATTGGGGTAGGGGATCACCTGCAGCCCCTCAGATTGGCGCCTCTCCCACACCCTCCTCCTCCTCCTCCTCTTCCTCCTCCTCCGCTCTCTACCCAGGCAGGGTGGCAGGCACCCTGCTGTTTTCCTCTTCCAATCCCCCTTGATGTCACCACTGGGATGCACTTGGTGACCAATACTGACTTAATTTGGAAAGCAGGTGCCATTCCCCACCTACCCAAGCATAGCAGTCTGCTGAATCGCTGATGAGCAGCCTGGCTTGGGAAGTGCTGTTGCTTCTTCTAGAGATCAGAACCAAACCGCAGGTCCTACGTACACACCTTCAGAAACTGGGAACTCACTCCCTTGGGACAACCCATTGTTTTATTGACAACTGGAAACTTATTGAGGATCTTTATAGGCCCTGAGATTACAGGCCACACCAGTCAAGCCACCACCTCCTTCTGGATGTGATGAGGGCAATTAGGTAAAATCTGCCATCTTCAAGCAATGGATTTTTTTTTTTTTTTATTGACTCCCTGATAAGGATATCTAGCCATTTCTCAAAGATTAGGGCAGGAAACTTAAAAAAAAAAAAGAGGGGTTCTGGTTGTTGTTTTTTAATATTTATTATTTGAGAGAAGGTAAGATAGGGAAAGGGGAGGGCACAGAGCAGTCTCCATAGTTGTACATCATTTGTTGTGACATAGTTTTATGCCACACAGTTGGATGTAGGGCCACATGGGGCAGGAACCAAACAAGGGGCCTCCCCCGTGAGAGGCGAGAAAATTCACCACTGTGCCATCCTGACTGTTAGCAGTGATGCTGCAGTTTAGCATATGGGTTTGCACAGGTCAGAGCCAGGATGCTAGCCCTGGACCTCAAGGTTGCAAGGCAAGCCCTCAACCTAATGAGCTAGCCCAGCTTCCCCGGCATCTGCTTTTATTGGGAATACAGGCAGGTTGAAGTTGAGTGGATATGGTTGCCCTAGAATAAAGGGGACCAAAGTCAGACAAACCTCCTTCATTCCCCTCAAAGATGACATTGTCTTGTGTGGGCACAACCGCCCATGGACTACCCAGATGGCTTCCTCCTCTGTCTCTATCCAATTCCACTTTCAGCCTCCTGTTACTTGGTCTGGTGTAATAGGTCACCTCCCTCTTACATACGGTGGCTGGGTTTTCTTCTATAACCCATGGCTCAGGGGCTTGTCCATGTGCAGAAAGGGGAGGAATAACCCCCATGCTGGGCCCTTTTTTAAAATTAAATGTTTTAGACTCATCCTTTACATATATGATCCCCAGATGCCTTAAGTCGGGGGTCCCCAACCTCTGGGCCAAGGACTGGTACCGGTCCACAGCCTGTTAGGAACCTGGTCTCACAGCAGCAGATGAATGTCAGGCGAGTAAGCAAAGCTTCATCTGTATTTATAGCTGCTCCCCATCATGATCATTACCACCTGAGCGCCCCCTCCTTTCAGATCAACGGTGGCATTGGATTCT
Organism: Craseonycteris thonglongyai; assembly: GCA_004027555.1. Classification (NCBI taxonomy): domain Eukaryota; kingdom Metazoa; phylum Chordata; class Mammalia; order Chiroptera; family Craseonycteridae; genus Craseonycteris; species Craseonycteris thonglongyai. Next base: position 147,969 of record PVKE010000248.1, on the reverse strand, counting down.
CATAGAAACGTGAACCTATTGTGAACTGTGCATGCAAGGGATCTAGGTTGTGTGCTGAGGCAGTGACTGTATAATGATTTCATTATATATATTGCAATGTAATAATAATAATAATAAAGTACACTAAGTATAATATGCTTGAATCATCCCCAAACTCTCTCCCTTCCCACCCTCCCACCCCACCCCCACCTCCCCATCCATGGAAAAAGTATCTTTCACAAAAGTGGTCCCTGATTCCAAAAAGGTTGGGGACCGATGCCTTAAGTAATAACAGACATAGCAGATTCTTGTAAGGTACTTGCTGTAGGCAGGCCCTGTTCTGAGTGTTTTATATACACCAACTCATATACACCAACTCAAAAGGTTGTCTAATCCACAACCCTGAAGAAGGGGCTTTATTATCCCCATCTTACAGATGAGAAAATTGAGACACAGCAAGATCAAGTAACTTTCCTGTCACTTGTGCTGAGGGATGTGTGCATGTGGATATATTTCAACTTGCTCCTTCCCCTCCCCTTGGGTGTCCCCTTTTCCCCTGTCCCCTCATAGTCACCTCAGGGTCTGGCTCAGCCACCGCCCCCAGCTCTGGGAGGCCATAAACCCAGTACTGCCAAGTCCCTACCACCTACCCCTGCGAGCTCATTCCCACCTAGACTGGGTGACCTCCTTTCCCAGTGCTCCCAATCTCAACCCAGCTGGATTTCTCCCACAGCCCTCCCTTCAGGGAGGCCCAGAGCCCTTGGAAGTAGTCTTGGCTGGGCCCCAAGAGGACAAGTCCATGTGTGATTCGTCCTTTCAAACAGCCTCACTTCCTGCAGGGCTAAGAGCCAGGAGGCTCCACGAGGCGACTCAGGCCCAGCCACGTGAGGCCCCTTCCCCTCCCTCCAGCCGCCCCAGGCCCCGCTGACTCAGCCTGGCAGCTGCAGCTGCCAATCCTCCCAGGGATGTTTGTGCCCGTGTGGGCTGGGTGGGGCAGAGGCAGCCCCAGCAGCATTGCCTTGCACCCACAGACTCCCATGTGGGTTGGGTGGGATTGCTTCTTACTTTCTGTCCCATAACCAACTGTCTTCTTTGAACAACAGAATGAGTAACTTCATATCATCCAACATTCTCTCAAGGCCTGAATTTCATGGCTGCAAAACAACCACTTCATCATTACTCAACTTCCCTCTCCTGATTGGTTCCAGATCCCACGTGGCCAATGGGCCTCCTTATCTAAACACCCTTCCCTTCTGTGCCACCAATTTACTGCCTCTGGAGAGTAGGGTGCCTGTGTGTTCAGTTCCAGGAATCAAGACTTTTTAGAAATCATGAGTTTTCTAGATGGTTGTGAGCTGTCATCAGTGGATGGATGCAAGCCAGTGACATGCAGCCAAGTAACTCCAGAGTCACTTTAACTTTTTAAAAACTCTGACTTGAGAAAAAGATTAAGACGAAGGCTAATATTTTAGTATAGGGCAGTCAGAAAACAGGCTGGGTCTATGGTGCTCGGACCCCTGATACAGCCACATCATGGCATTAGATTGAGCCTTGACAACAGAGAGCTATATGCTATGTACAGCAATCAAATTTTCCGGTTAGGAGAGAGATTAAAATTTATTAATTTTAGGGGATGCCGAGATACCTCAACAGATTGAGTGCTTGTCTTGCAGCCATGAGGTCCAGGGATCGAGTCCTGGGCCTAGCCCGTGCAGGCCCATATGCTGAACTGGAGCATATGTGGGAGGCCCCCAGTTTGGTTCCCGCCCCACACAGCCTCTTATCCTCCTGTGTGGAATGAAACTATGTCGAAACTAATGATGTACAACTGTGGAGGCTGCTCTGGGCCCTCTCCCTTCTCTCTGTCTCTGTCTCTCTTCTCTTCACCCTCTCTCTTAAACAATAAAATAAATCTTAATAAATAAATAATAAAATTCATTAATTTTGGTTTTTTGTTTTTTGTTTTTGTTTTTTACAGAGAGAGAGAGAGAGAGGGATACAGAGACAGAGATAGAGAGAAGGGGGAGGGCCCCGAACAGTCTCCATAGTTGCACATCACTGGTTTTTCCACATAGTTTCATTCCACAGGTGGGCGGGGCTGCACAGGGCAGGCACTGGGCCAGGGTCTCACCCCGGTGAGAACTGAACTGGGGGCACTCCCCAGCATATGGGTCCACATGGGCTGGGGTCGGGATTTGATCCCTGGTCCCCAGGGTTGCAAAGTGAGCACTTAACCCATTGAGCCATCCTGGCCTCCCCTTTAATTCATTAATTTTGATGAGACTATGGAGCAACAGAACTTTCGACCACTGCTGGTGGGAAATAAGTTGGCATAGCAACCCTGGAGAACTGTGTGGAAATATTAAAACTGAAAGTGCACACTATAACCCAGCAATTCCACTCCTGGGTAGATTCTCAGTACAATTTGAGGTAGTCCCAAATAGTCCATGGAGGGCAGAACAAAATTGTTCTATATCTTGATTATGGTGGAGGTTACACAACTGTATACATTTGTCAGAACTCACAGAACTGTACACTCAAAAGGCTGAACTGTACTGCATATAAATTATACCTTAACTTTTTAAATTTACACTTGATCTTAACCAAAAAGCCAAGAAGTGACTTTTTAAATTTAAAAAACAGCAGAAAAAAGTAGAATGAATGGGTCAATTTAGGAGTATATCCATAGAATGGAATACTACACAGCAATGAACAAGAATTACTACTGCTAAAGGGAACATGGATGGATTTCAAAATCATTATGCTGAATGAAAGAAGCCAGACACAAAAGAGTAAAGGCTGTATGATTTCATATAGATGAAGTTCTAGCACAGGTGAAACTAATCTACCATGATAGAGGTCAGAATAGTGACAACCTTAGAGTTTAAGTAACTGGGAGGGACCACGAGGGAGCCTCCTGGGTGGAATGAGAAAAAGTCCTATATCTTGAGCTGTGTGATGGTTCCTCAGGAAATGTGCGTTACTCAAGTTAAAAAGAAAACATTTTTTCAAATTGTCATTGCATTACCATGCTTTTCAGTGTATAAGACGATTCCATGTGTAAGAAAACCCCTACTTTTCTAACCCAGCATTAAGAGATCAATACACAAGTTACTCCTGTGTATAAGATAACCCCCAATTTTTGGTCTAACAGTTTTAGACAAAAGTATCGTCTTATACCCAGAAAAATACAGTACCCGGAGAACAATTCAGGAGATTCTCAGACCCCACGCACTGGTGCTACCTTGGCCAGGCCTGGCACGGGCCAGCTCCCGCTGGTGCCCAGCTCCATGCAGCTCTCTACCGCGTGAGCAGGCCACACATGGCTCCTCCAGGGCTGGAATTCCTGCCCCGCCCAGGCCCAAGCAAAACAACCTTTATAACTGGCCAGCAGCCCAGGATTTTAAACTGCTTCCTTGCCTGATCCGCCCCTCTCTATGAACATTCAGGAGAAAGTTATGGCTCCTCTGCTCGGCGGGGGTGGGGGTGGGTGGTTGTTGGGGCACCTTTGCTTTAACTCCGGAACTTCTCAGTGGCAGATGGGGGTCTTGGCCTGAGTTGAAGAGGCAAACTCCTGGCGCCCCCTCCCCCAGGCCCCTGCAGCTCCCTCAGGGTACATGGCAGCACCAGGGCCTTCTCTTGGGGATGTTTTGTCTCCTGGCTTGACCAAGGCCCCTCCCTGCACTCCTCTTACATTTCCCCCACAAAATTAGCTGAAAACCAACCTGGTGTGCTTCGGAGACAATATGCCAACGTGTCTGGAGCAGACTAAGTGCTCCATGACTGCAGCTATGACTGACGGAGGGTTAGGAGGGGGCAGACAAGGCGGTGCATGTCAGCGCCTGGCACACAGCCTGGGCATTGTTAGACACTCAGCGCCTGCTGCTCCCTCCTCGCCATGGGGCCTGTTCCAAACTGATGGGAGTGAGAAGAGGACACTCGGAGTGGAAGCCAGGCAGCCCAGCCTCACCCCCATGACTGCTCTGGGACCAAGGCAGGAGATAAGGAGTGGGAGAGAGGCCTGGGCAGCTGGAATGCCTGCTCCACTTGTATCTGCTGTGTGACCTGGGGCAAGTGAGTGTCCTCTCTGAGCACCCAGCTGCCTTTCTCCTCTGTAAAGCCAGGAAGTGGGAGCGGGTGAGGAGACCACCTGAGCACTCAAGGCGGAGCAGGCAAGTCTCAGCATGGGTGGCCAGGGCTCCCTTTCTCAGGGGCCCGCAAAGCTACGTATCCTTTTCTGGGGCAAGCCCCCTTCCCCAAATAAATGTTGGAGCTTGTCAGCTGCCTGCTTGGTGGAGGGAGCTTATTGAGCCTTCAGGGCCCCTCCCTCCCTGAGCAGAGGCCCAGCCCCCCAGACACCCCCACCTGTGCCCTCGCAGAGGGTTCTGAACCAGGAGTGAAGACCAGTCATTTAGGTATTACAACTTGGGGTCAAGCGGAGACAGAGAAAGTGTCCTTTAGGCTCAGCCTAGGAATCTGCAGTCCCTTCTTGTTGCTAGAAATAGCCTCCATTTTCCCCATCTGCAAAATGGAGTGAATAATCATTGCACCACCTGTTCCAGAAGGTAGATGAACTTGTGACAGAAAGTGGTAATGACGCCTAATGTGTCTGCAGCATCTCACTTGTACCATGGCAAAGGAGTCCCTGCCACCATAGGCAGCCCACACTGGGGTGAGTTAACAGCATGGTTTTCCTAGGGGATTTCCTGAGACACCTGGTTTGGGCGTGGGGCCAGTTCTCCCAGATTGGCCCTTACCTCTTCTCTGATCTTGAACTCAGCATCTCCTAGGTGGAACCTCTGCTAGGTATTGAGGATAGTGAGAGGAAAGTCATGTCCCTGACAGGACAGGAAGGCTTCTGGGAGATGACATTTAAAATCACATCTTACAGGAGGAATAACAGATAGAGGGGATGCTGGGATATTTCAACAGGTTGAGCGCTTGCCTTGCAACTGCAAGGTCCAGGGATTGAGTCCCAGCCCCAGCACAACTGGTAACCACCAGGATGGTGGCAAAGGTTCTCGCCTCCTATGAGGGAGGCCCCCAGTTCAGTTCCACCTCGTGTGGTCCCACATCTACCTGTGTGGAATGAAACTGTCAAAAAACTAATGGTATACAACTATGGGCCCTCCTCCCTTTCTGTCTCTCTCATCTTCTCTCAAAACCAATAAAATAAATCTGAAGAAAACATAAAGGAGAGCATGTCTGAGGGTGGTACAGCACATGCAAAGGCAAGGAGCTGTGAAGAGTGAGGTATGGGGGCTTTGAGTCAGCTAGAGGTGAGGAATAAAGCTGAAGGACCAGGTCTGAAAGAGCCGCACAGGGAGTCTTATCCTGCTGGCAACAGGGAACCATTGACAATTCTAGAGGAGAGCGATGGCGGTCACTCTTGCCTTCTTGGTGCGAAGTTTAGGAAAGATGAATGGGGGACTTGAGCAGCCAGGTGAGGGGAATGGGGGCAGGGGCGGGGTGAATCCAAAGTCTTGGCAAGACTTGGAAAGCCAGCATGAGACAGCCTCCCAAAGTCTTCCAGCCCAAGCGGCTGACTGCCAGTGCCCTATCCCACCATTAGGGTCTGCCATGATCGGCTCAAGGGCCCCACATGACACGATGCTGGTGACTCAACTTGTTCAGTGCTTTTATTGAAACAAGGCCCTAACAGATGACATCAGAGCCTTCAAATACAGCCCTTCCCACATCCTGAGATTAAGAATCCAGGGTGGCTCTGTCCTTGGTTTAGCTGCTTCCATGACATTTCCAAACTTTAAAGTGTAAAGATTTTATCCACTTAGGCAGACACATAGACCCGCTGCAGGCTGTCACACTCACTGAAATGCTTCCACTCAGCGGTTTGTATGTATAAGGTGTTGTGCACCTACAGCTGTCCACCCATCCATCAGCCATCCATTCATTCATCCGTCTATCCAGATGCAACAACACAGCAGCCAGTTCTGATCGGTCAGGCCCCAGGGTTCACAACGGTGGGGGCTGGGCTTCTAGTGAGGGGAAGGGTGCAGGCTGTAGCCTGCACCCAGTAGCACCAAAGGATAATAACATCCCTTCTGAGGCAACAGAAGCCAGGCCAAGTGGGTAATGAAGGTGTGAGTCTCTAACCTCAGTTGGACAGGGGGAGCTGAGCCTCAGCCTGTGAATGTTCTGAGATGGGCAAAAAAATCAAGACAGACAAATCAAGCATGCTGGGAACACTGAAACAGGAAAGAGTAAGAGCTTACGTTTGTGCTAGAGGTGTAAGTAAGGAGGGACAGGAAAGAGGGAACAAGGAAGGGGAACAGACACGCTCTGGAGTGCTGTGAGGGCCAGGACACAGTGCTGATGCGCAGGGCAGGGAGGAGTGCAGTTCTGGCCCATCCAGGGGGCTATGGTTTCCCCCTGGTCTCATATATACAAATAAAGCCCCTAGAAAAAAGGGGGGCTTTTTTGGACACAGGAAGACAAAGGATTAACCCCAACAAGGAATAAAAAAGGCAAAAAGGTTCCTGCTGAACACAAAATATGTCCAAGGTCACTAAGTCAACAGGCTGTGTTCTTGCAGGGGCTGGGGCAGGGCACTCGGACATGGAGTACGGCTGGAGTGAGACAAGCGGATCAGGGCTAGGGGCAGGTGGATGGGACACCCTCACCATCTTTTCCTGGATGGTACCTGGGGCCTCCAGCAGGCCCTCAGCCCTGCAGGCCCCTGGGTGGCTGGTATCCAGACCACATGACACAGTGAAGGTAGTGGGACCATGGCTGGCCCTTCACTGGTCCTGCAGGCGGCTGCAGAGCTCCCGCCGGCTCCGCTCCCCAGCCCAGCTTCGAGTCTTGAGGCGGAAGGTCTTCAGCTCGTCCTTGAAGGCCTCGTGGTTCATGGGCCGGTAGTTCTGGGGCTCACAGAAGGTCTAGGACAGGATAGGAGGGGCCCATCAATATGGGAGAATGCGTAACTTTGGGAGGGGGGAGTCCTCCCTTCTTCTCTTAGGCTGAGCACCTGGCCAAGCCCTTTGAAGTACAACCCTCCCTGGGAGGCTGTGGCCACCCCTGCCTGTGGTACCGGGTGCTGTGGGAAGAACTCCTTGTAGCCGCCTTTGAGGATGTACATCTCAGGATAGTAGAGGCTGGGGTAGTCGTTGGTGGCCCGGTCTCGTTCCCTGATGAAACGGCACCTGGGACCAGCAGGGTGTGGGGGTCAGAGTGGAGCGTGCAGTGGGGTGGACCTCAGGGGACCTGTTCCCCATACCCACTCCTTTGACGGCCTTGGGGAACCACAGAAGGCTTGAGTGTAGGCATGCCACAAGAACACTTTCAGATCAGTCTGTCTACTGGGTACAGAAGAGGCTGGGGAGGTGGGAGAAAGGAGGCAAATCAAGGGGACTCTGTTTCTAGAAGGCAGTTGCAGAATCTTTGTGAGCAGTGTCTGGCCAGGACCAGGAAAGAGGAAGCAGAATGGAGAGAAGTGGACAAAATTTAAGAGATTCATTCAAGAAATCTGGACAAGACTTAGTGAGGATAAGAGGCGGGGAAAAGAAAGGACAATCGAACACCGGAAGGCTCAGTGTCACTGAGGACTCAGTGTCACGGGGACAGGGCCCTTGGCTTTTAAGGACACCGCTGAAGACCTGGAACCAGATTTTGTGGGGGTGGCAGCAATGGACGCAGGGTGAGGACGCAGCCATGGAGGTCTGATGGGAAGGCCAGGGAGATGGGAGGAGGGCGCAATGCCCAAGGAAGCAGGGCCGAGCTCTGCTCCACATGGTCAGATGAGACAAGACGCCTCTTCATCAGAGGATGGCTCCAGCATCCACAAGCGTGGGTGGAGCTGGAACTCACATGCGGGGCCCGCGCTCAGATGAAAATTCGCAGTGGAAAATGAGGATGATTCTCTTGTCCCGGTTACAGGGCATGACGGGGCTCTGCAGCAGGAAGGTCTCGGCATCCCGTTCCAGGGGCAGGTTCACGGCAGTCTGCCAGAGGAGCCAGGTGTCAGATCCTGCCCCTAGGCAGCCTGTGTTTCAAACAGGTGCACCCACACAGGAAGGACAGATAGAGTCTTCAGGGCGTCCCTCATCACCCCATCTCACCTTGATGTGCCCGCCTTCATACTCATAGGGGTATCTGCAGTCCACAATCACAAAGTTCTCCACGATGTTGTTGAACTTGCCCATCAGCAGGGCCACCATCTGTAGGAGGTCACACGGATGGGTTCCAGCAGGTCAGGCAGGTGGGCTGGAGCTGGCCCCTACCCCTAGTCCACCCAGTGCTTGTAGCCTGTTCCCAGGCAATGCTCACAGGTGAACAGCTCATCAGCACTTACTGTTTCTGGCGAGATGTACTTGAGGTCTTGATGCTTTCCCTCCACAGTCTGTAGGAGGAAGGCCTGAAGGGAAATGGGGAGAGAGTGAGAAAGGAAGAAGAATGTAAAACTGGTAAGATGAGGAGCAGAGAAAGGATGGAGTTTCTTTCCCAAGCCGAGGCCACACCTGTTTTGACCTTCAAATTCAGCTCTGGTTCCCATAGCAACTGAGAGGAGCCTCTTGAGTCTGATACCCAGGGAATATTCTTCCAAGGGGAAGTGATGAAAGGGAGAAGTGATGGGCTTCCTGCCTCCTGCCCGCAGCTCTGCCAAGCCGGGGGATGGATGAGGCCCAAGGCGGATCAAGCTAGACATCAGCTCAGAAATATTCTCTAAGGTGGAGACATCACTGATGCTCAGACATACGTGAGGCAGAGTTGGGAGACAAAAAAGATAGGATGCAAAGGACAAAGCAAAGGGGCCTTTGGGACAAGAGGGAGTTGCCGAAGCAGCTGCTGGGGGCCACAGTCGGTAAGGGGTCAAGCCCTAGGGTACCTTGGAGTAATCCCCAATCAGTTCACGGTGGTCACTGTCCAGGATGTTCTCAATCTCGTCGTGACACAAGGACTTGGAGCGGAGGACGCGGGCTTTCTGTGAGACGGATGGTAGCCAGGGTCAGGGGGGAGGTTGCCTCTCCATGCCCCACCTGGTTGGCACCCCCGCTTCCCTGCACCCTGGCTGAGGGCTCACAGGGTAGACCGCGAAGGTGGAAGCCCCGACCTACAAGGGCAACTTACAGGCTCCTCAGCCTCCTGCGGCTCCTCCAGAGGGGTGATACTCCTCCTCCGCTTGCTCTGTACAGGCAGGTCCCTGTCCTGGGGCCGCTCCAGCCTCTTGAGAATGGGCCGGATCACGCCACAGGGCATGGACGGAGAGCGGAAGAGCCGATGGCACTTGCTGTACATGATGAGGTCCTGGCAAGGGTGACAGGTCGGGGATTAGAGTGCTCAGCTTTGCTGCCCCCACCCCTCCAAGTTCTGAGGGGTCCACCCCAAAAAACTCACCTGTTCCTCTTCCTTTTCCAAGGTCTTGACCAGGGGGGCACTAATGAGGCTCTCCATGCTTGGGGGGACTGCATCATCATCCTGAGGCCAAATCAGCAAGGACACAGTCACACCCACAGGCCCAGGCCCTGAGTCCTCCAACATGGCCCTCCCTGTTCCTGCCTGCACATCCACACAGGACAGCCCCCCTTGCAGCTGGGCCTTGCACAGGACTGAGAAGCGTGGCCCGCCACCCTGACCCCCCTCCTCCACTGCAGCAGCAGCACTTCTGATTGGCCAGAGGTCAGGCTGTGACTCAGTTAACTCCAGTTCTTCTTTTGATAGTGGAAGGAGGCCATTAAGTCTTGCTGTAGGAGTGCAGAGTTCTTTTCTTTGGGAGACCCCAGGGAGGGAGAGGTAGGGCCCCTGACAGGGCTGTTTACCTTTAAATCATTTTCTAGGATGTCCACGAACCCATCATCTTCCTCGGCAGCCCCCTTGCTGGGGGTCAGGGAGAAGTGTTGGGCCAGGGGACTCAGCTCCTCTACTTCCATCTTTCGCTCAGGGGTCAGACACTGTATGGGTGACAAACAGACGCCGGCTACTCGGGGGTGGGGATCGGAGGTGGTCCCCACCCCCATCCTTCTACGAAAAGCTTCCCCCTGCCTCTGGGCTCAGAATCACCCTCCTGTCCCCAGGCTGCCTTCAGGGACACGGCCCTGTGTGCATGCCTGTCCTACAAGGAAGGCTCAGCTCTCTTGATATACCATCAGGTCAGGGGCCGAGCTTGGCCTCTGGGCAAAGGCTTCTCTGTGGCTGGCCCACTCTGCCAGAGCTTGGGTGTGGCTGGGATGTGTGGGCTTCCATGGCATCTTGAAGACAAATCTATCCTGTGGGTAAGAACGGGGTTGGGGGGTGGCAGCATTATCAAATGCCAGAGAATCAGCCCAGCACACCCTCTTGTCTCCCTGGAGTGTCGCCCCACTCCAGCCTTTTGGAAGCGCACATTTTCTTTGTCCTCTCCAGATTCTCGAGTAGCGTGGCCATGTGCCTTGCTCTTCCGCCAGCTGCCAGGCACTTGGGAGTTGGTGACATTCCGCAGTACAGGGCTGTGGCCTAGAAGCCTCACCTAGGGTGCCAGGAGACCAGCAGGTATTGAAGGCTGCACCCTCTGGCACCAGCCCAGGCCGTGCTTCTCCCATCCCCCCCATCCCCCCCAGCCCCCGATTCCACCTCCAAGACTCTATCTCCCACAGTCAGAGCAGGGACAGCTGATCCCAAGTGCACTGTTTTGGAATTGACCCCGATCCCTCCCGTGTTTCCCCAGTCTGAACCAGCGTGCCTGAGCCTCCCATAGGGCCTCAGAGGGGACTCACCGGCAAGGACTGGAAGCGGCGGATGGTGAACTGCTCACTGCAGGATACAGGGACAGATCAGGGCTGGGGAGTCTGGGGCCGCAATGGAGAGCATGCAGGATATTCCTCCACCCCAGGGTACTGTGCACCCCTATGGGAGGACTGGGGAGAACACCCTTCCCATGCCTACTCCACCCAATGGGGGACAGGGTTAGCCTGTGGTGGGTAGACCATGGGAACCTGCAAGAGGAAAGCCAAGTACTCACCTTCGAATGAACTGGCTGGCTGCCTGGATGGCCTGTTCAAACCTAGGAGAGAAGGGTCCCATGTAGCCCACCACCAGCATCAGTCCCCAGTCCACAAGGCCTGGGGCCAGGGCTCAGGTCAGTGGAAAGAGAAAGTAGGAAGAATGCCAACTATCCAGGGGCCCAAGTATCAGGGAGAGGGGAGATAAAAAGCAGTCTGGGATTTTGAAGGCTGCCCTGAATGGAAGCGGGCCCAGGGAATGGCAGCACTGGAGACAGCTGGGACAGGTCACCGGGTGGCTAACTGTTACCGAGACAACAGTCACACAGGCCTACCCACAGGCCTTCCACCTGTATGCAAATCACCTCAGCAGGGCCATATGGCTGCCAGGAAAGGCATTCATCCATCCCATGGTGAGACGCCTGGGCTGACAATGTGAGTATCTCCAGGGCTTGGATGTCAGCAAGGCTGGGCTTCCCTGCCCTTGTGTGGCACTGTCCTGGCTCCCCCAAAACAGGAGACTGCTTTAGTGTGTCCCTGAATCAACCCCAGACTGCCATGCCAGACCCCCTAGTGACAAATGTGTAGGGTCACATCCTCTCCTCCCTCCTATGGAATTTTCCAGGACCCAGCCTCTGTCCCACGCCCTCCTCCTGCCTAAGGAGAGGTCAGCAGGCAAGGAATTCCAACAGATGTTCCTATTGAGGCTGGAGCACAGCTTATGTAGATAGCCCCCAAGCTGCACCCCCCTCCCCGCCCCCCCTGCTGTTACCAGAGAGCACCTGGCGCACAGGGCTATGTGCATCTGTGCGTGTACACACACACACACACACTTCTTCCTGAGAAACTGTAACTGTCAGTACAGGTGCAGGGGGGCACTGAGGACTAAAACAGTAGGGGGTTGTCTCTCAGGTGTGGAGGCATGACTGTGCCCAGCCAATCTGGCATCAGGATGACCAATTTCATTAGCTTGGTTTCCAAGATGAACCTGGGCCGTGGGGGGAAAGCAAGGACAGATCTGTGTTGCCACCAAAACCCCACCCTATTCTCTTCGAGCTTCCTGTTGGTGAACAAACCCTGCAGCCCAGCCTCATCTGATCAAAGGCAGTGAGAAAAAACAAAAAGACAGCCACTGCCCTAAACCCAAAGCCATATTCCCCCAGCTTAGGTTGGGGGTGCCCAGTTGTCCTCACTAATGCTTAACAGCTGCTCTCCCTGCTGAGGCTGAACAGCTGGGTGGGAAAAGCTGTGCTCTGGAAGGTACTACTCCTGCCCCACAAACAAGGGGGAGGGATCTGTCCTGAGCAGAGCCCACCATCTCCCTCTAGTCCTTCTCACAAAGGGCCTGGTCCAGAGGTTGGCCAATGGGTTGTGTCACTGAGGCCAAATGTTACCGATAGGATGGCTAAGGGTAAAACCAGGTTGCAACAATTGTTTTGTTTGGCTTAAAGTGATAAAAAGTTTTGAATTAGTTGGACCACATTTTAAAATTGTGATATTTCACAGGAAAAATGTGCACAGGCAGAAAGAAAAACAGGACACATACCACGCCTGTATTCCCACAAGACAAGGGCTGGCTGGTGTCAAACATGTGCTGCTTCCAGAGGCCACCACCCCGGCCCTTGGGCCCACTCTCAGATACTCCCCTGAGAGAAGACCCTTCTCTGAGACATGGAGCAGAATTCCAGAACTTAGGAAGGTCAATTAGTCCCCTATATGGGGATCTGGACGCGTCTGTCCACTCTCTCAGACTTCTACAGCGAGTTTATGCTACAGCCAGGATTCCCAAGGCAGGCGTCAACTCCTTGGTGGTGGGGATCCCTCTTCTGTACTCACGTCTGCTCCGCCATCCGGGGGTCCACGGGGCTGGGAGAATCCATGCAGAGACCTGGGGGACAGAGTGTCTTGGTTTGAAAGTAGTGCCATCTTCTGCACACTTTCCCCCATCACATCCCAACCCTACTCAGAGAAGGGGAAAAACCTGTTTCTGTTTTAGAAACAAAACCCACCCATGGACCCTAAGGCTGACACTGCCCCCCAGATTGCCCAGGGCTCCACTCCCTGTTTATTATTGAAACGCTTCCACATAGGTTTTTAAACCAAAACTTTGCTAAGCATTTTTCTTGAACTGGTTTAAGATCATTTATTTTAGAAGAGAGAATGGCTTTCTAAAGGAAAAGATTACAGCTGAAGGCAAACAAGTGTTACAAAATGACCAGCTTCCAGCCCTAATGCCTCCCAGGGGGGGCTGCAGTTCAGAGATTTCGGTTTTAAATAGGTGAGCTCTCCTCCGCAGAGGGCCCCGCCCAACCGCCGGCTCTGCTAGTCTGGGCTGGATGTGGTGAGTGAGCTCCACCAGAGGTGGGCAGGAAGAGGCTTCTCAGGCCCCCAGGTTGTGGGAAAGACGTTAATCTAATTGGCAGGTCAGTGGGGAGGCTCAGGCAGCCCCCCAAACTCCCCTGGCACCCCTGGGCCTCACCTGCATCAGAAGATTCAGAGGATTCAGACGACAGGGAGGATGCAGAAGCCCGCAGCTGGGACAGGGGTAGGCATGTGAGCAGGCTGCCTACCTGACTCTTTGGGGTCTCCCTGGGGAGGGAGCAGGGACCCAGGGAAGGAGAAAGGTAAATGTGGGGTTCAAGGGCTGGTTGGCCCCTGTTCCCACCAGCCACCCACTTCTGTACTGCCCCAGGGGAGGTGGTGGCATGGAAGGCCTGCCCTCTTAGACCAAGGCAGGCTCCTTCTACAGAGGCCTTACATGTCTTCTTTGTTGATTGGTTTAAGAAAGGTCTTTCGGGGTGCAGGGGAGGTGAGCACAAGACAAGAGCAAGGAGATGGGCTGGGGACCATCCTGGGGGATGGTAGAGCAGCAGAGCAGCTCTGGAGGGCCTTCAGACTCCTATCCAACCACAAGCCTTCCTGGTGGGAGGGCCAAGACGTGGATCTCTGTTGCTGGAAGGACAACCCAACCTGGACCCTGCAGGCTAGCTCAGCGAGCAAGACCAGCATTTAGCCCCTTAACCCCAGGGACAAGCTGAGGTTGGAGGGAGCATGGGCATGGGAGGACATATGACAACTGGACTGCTCTGCCACCCTCAAGTCCCCCCTCTAGGCTCAGATCTGGGGCAACATGGTGGCGATTTGGGCAGGGATTAGGGAGGCAGCATGGTGAAGGCATACTGAGAGGGGGGTGGGGGGGGTGGGGGGTGGCTTTAAGAGTCTTATGCCGGCCAAGAGCAGGCCACCTGGAGGATGTGAGCGGCAAAATCCTGGCCTCGCCGCCCTTGTCCCCTTCCCCCAAGCAGGCTCTGCCCAGGACGCCTCCCCACGCCACCTCTCGGATTTGGCTCCCATGCCAGGTTCCTCAGGAGGCCAGGGGCCAACACCTAGTGCAGACCTCTGAACCCACACCCGGCCTCCATGGGGCGCCCTACCTGCCGAGCCCGGCGAGATCGTGCATGGTCCGGGTGAGGGTGGCCACTGGCGAGGAGGTGGTCCCGCGCTCCGGGGACCCCAGGAGGGCATCCAGCCGGAGGCCGGGAAGGTGGCCCAGACGCTCGGCGCCACCGCGCACGCCGGCGGGACTGAGATCAGAGCCCGGCGCGGCGGGGTCCGGCTGGGGCAGCTCCATTGCAGCGGGGCCTGAGGAAGGCTGGCCGGAGGGCCGGGCACAGCTGGCGGGGACCTGGTGGGGAGCGGGCGCGGGATGGAGGGGGGAGGGAGGGAGGAAGTGCAGTGGGGCCGAAGCGAGGGAGGAGAGGGAGGCAGGGAGGGTGGGGAGGGGAAAAGGGGCGCGGGGACTAGCCACCAGCCGGGGAAGCCTCTAGCAGCAGCTGCCACCTCCACCTCCTTATATATTCGAAAAATAACAGCGGCCGCGCCGCCGGACGCCACCAATGGGGGCACGGGTTAGAGGAGGGCCGAATGGAGGGCGGGGCCCGCGGGGGGAAAGGCGCGGAGGCTGAGCCAGCCCCGGCCCGCCCAGCTCCAGGTTTCGGGTGGGGCGGAGAAATTGGGGTTTCTCCCACGGCCCCACCCCTCAGCACCCCACCCCCGAGTCCGGGCCTGAGAATCCTGGCTTCCCAAATTCTGCTTCTTGGGATGTGGTTTGGAGTTATACACCCCCCCACCCCACCAGTGGAGAGGTCCCCAGGGGAAGCAACAGCCCCCCAGAGTGGCCTCAAAGGGACCCCTGCTTACTTACAAGCACTGGTAGGCACTGATAGAAGCACTAGTCCAGGAGTTTGCCAAACATACCTGCTCTATGCGGTCTGTGTTCCCTAGTTTACAGATGGGGATGTTGAGGCGTGGAGAAGTTCATTAACTCGTTCAAGGTCACACGGTTGAGCAAGTGAAGGAGCCAAGATTCTCCCCAGGCACCTCTGATTGCGAAGCCTCCCCGCCACCGCTACAGGCTGCGCCTAGCAGCCCCAAAGCTGAATTCCCTCCTTGAACCCTCAGCGTAGTAGGTGGACCGGCAGTGGGGGCCAATGCATAACTAGCAGGCGCTTCCGGGGGGGAGGGGGGGCAGGTTAGACACGAAACCAAGGAGCCCAATTTTCTCCGCAACGCTATGGGAGGATCTAATCTAATGGCTGGCCTAGCCAGGAATTCTGGCGGCGAGGGCCCGGGAGAATGTCGGTGATCTCAAAATCCAGTTACAGAAGTATCTCCTACCTATTGGTGGTTTGGTTTATGTGGTGCCAATGGCATCATATTATTTATTGGTGTTCCTTTGATAATCTGGGAAGCTGAATTTGTCGCTGGTTTAAACTGAGCATCTTCTAATTACCTAATCACCTTCCAGTGAGCCCGCTTTTCTGGAACAAGGCAGGAATGTTATATCCAAAATCGAGTGGGTGTGAGCAGAGCTTGCATCCCATCTCCCCAGAGAATAGATGGTCTCCAGCTGGGATGGGTGCAGCTCACAAAGGCGGGAGCTGTGGTCTTGCACCCCTTCCAAGCAGCCCCAACCATCTGATCAAGGCAGAGCAGGTGGAGGTGGCAGAAGGGAGGGCCTGGCGGGGGTCTGGGAGGGTCAGGGACTGACATGTTGAGGAAGGGAATAGAAAGACCCTAGACCCACCTGAGAGGGGTGACCTGGGTGGGGACTGTGACTTTTCCTTCTCTCAATATTTGGTCCAGCTCATGTGCTGTGCCAGGTGCTATGCTGTGTGCTGGGCAGGGCTGAACTTTATATGTTCTGGGTCAAGAGTCTGCCTCTGGACCTCCCAAGGTTCAAGGCTGTGACTGCCTTCAGTGGGGGGAGGGAGGGCTGTGAGGCCTCTCACCCAAGAGACTAGAAATAAGACTGCCCTGAGGGGTATATTTTCAAGATCAACCCAGCAGGTGCTACCTGCACCCCACCACACACACTTCTACAGGGTGTGGGGCAAGTAGGGGGAGTCATGCTCTAGAATCCCTTGAAATCCCAGTCAGAAGATCACCTCTGGTCCAGTGAAAAGAAGCCAGGACCACAGAGGGGTCATCCCAGGGCATCCCACACATCAGCTCTGTGCATCTTCCTGAATCTCCTTTTGCCAATTAGATCATAGATTATGTATTCAATTAAAATCAAACCTAGTTAATAACAATAAGCTAAAATACCTTTTTGCAAACATCATAGTAGGAGGATCAACTCCCATCCAGCCAAGCCCTGGTTACAATGACACTTTAGGCAGAAGGCTCCATCTTCCCATGGAAAGGAATGACCTGGTGCTGGACTGTACATATCAAGTGTTCAGTTAAGGGTCTGGTGTGACCCTGGAGCCTTGCCAGAAGAGGAGGAAAAACCACCACATGCCTGCAAAATCCTTCTGCTTCTCCAAACCTGTTCCCAAACAGCATCTCCTTTGAGGAACTAATTTTTTCTGGTGACTTTTCTGTCACAGTTTGTGACATACTAGTTTTCAAAAATTAGTACATGGTATCAAAAATGCAGGCAAAAGAGAAAATTCAAATGGTATAAAAAGGTAGTGACAATACAGTCTCCCACCCCCCACAAACCTTCAGGACCCCTTCCCAGGAGCAGCCACTATTATAAATTTGTTGCAAGGCTATCTTCGAGAGGTAATATATAACAGTCCAAGCCAAGAGAAACATAATGGGAGGCACAAATGCAAGCCACATATGTAATTTTAAATCTTCTAGTAGTCACATTACATCTCAATTTGAACTTGTCACATTCCAAGTGTTCAAGAGCCACGTACGGGATTAGTAGCTACTGTAAGTGGACAAAGTCGGGTCCATATACATTTATAAGTACATGAATGCCCATATTTTTATGAGTGTACAAACAGTATATGAAACATTGTTTTATACCTTGCTTTCTCTATTTTACTTACAGATGAATCCATATTGGTACCACAATGGTATACATTTACTCAATTCCCTAATGATGAATATTTAGGTCATTAGCTTTTGTAACGATGCAGAAGGTATGCATTAAATGAATTCCTAAACAGGAACTTCTGGAATGTATGGGTTTTTATTCACTGAAACCTCCTTTTCTCTTTTCTCAATCTCATTTCCTCAAGATGACTGGACTACTGAAGAAGAAGGATAAAATCATTTACCCCTCCACACATCTCCCAGCACCTTGAATAGGTTCCAGTCCCAAGTTGGCCTCTGACCTTAATATTCCACTTCTAGGAGTTTCTCTTAAAGATATAATAAAAGTACACACAGATAAATGTTCCTTGAGTCATGGTTAGGAACAATAAAACATGGAGCTTAAGGTGGGTATCTTCAACATTGGAACAGCCAAAGAAAGTACAATACCTGTGTAACACCTGTGTAATACCTCTTTAAGAGAACAGGCACTGGGAGGTCAGGATACCTGCCACCTGGCAGGGGCCCAATAAGGAATTGTTGATTACTGAATGATTACATATTGAGTTTTTGTAAATGGTCTTTTGAGGAGGGCATTCCTAGAGTGAAAGAAGTTTGAAACTCACCGATATAGATAATTATTGATATGAAGAGATGTTCACAATATGGGCTAAAAAATATTACGCCAAGTATGGTTCTATTAAAAAACAATCTGCACAGAAAAGTATCCTTTAAGGATATTCTCTGAGTGGTAGAATTAAAAGTGATTAAATGTTTTTATCCTCAAAAATTTCTGTATTTTAAAATATTTTCTAAAAACAGGTTAGATTAAAAGAATATGATCTCCATCTGGCAGTTCCTCAAACAATTAACCATACACCCAGCAATTCTACTCCTAGATACATATCCAAGAGAAATGAAAATATAGGTCCACACAAAAGATTGCAAACAAATGTTTACAGGAGCATTATTGATGATTACCCAAAAGGTAGAAGCAACACAAATGTCTATCAACCGATAAATGCATAAACAAAATGCCATACAACAGAATATTATTCAGCCATCTAAAAGAATGAAGTACAGATAGATCTACATCGTGATGAATCTTGAAAACATGATGCTAAGTGAAAGAAGCCAATCATAAAAGACACATATTATATGATTTCATTCAAATGAAATGTCCGGAACAGGGAAATCTAGACAGAAAGCAGATTAGTGGTTGCTTAGGTTTGGGGAAGGGGCAGGAAAAAGACAAGGAAATGACAGCTAAAGGGTATGGGGTTTCTTTCTAAGGTGGTAAAAATGTTCTAAAATTGACTGTGGTAACAGGTCCACATATCTGTAACTTGTATACTTTAAACAGAACTGTATGGTACATGAAATATATTTCAATAAAACTGTTAAAAACAAAAGCATATGCCATGGAGGATTATGGAAGAGATGAGGTATTTCTCTTGAATCTAGGAACTCTAGGAGTGTCCTCAAATGGCTGGACAACCTCTTTCCTACTAACTTCAGCTGCTCTCCATTAACAGGCCCACAGTGTCTTCCACTTCCAGGCCCATCCTTGGTGCTACACAAAAGAGCACTGGTATGGCCACCTCCAGGACAAAAAAGAAGCCACACGTAAGTCCTGATGGCATAGCCATTTCCAGACACCTGGTCTACCTGCTGCCCGTAGTACACAAGGCCCATTTCCATTCCATCTCAATTGATCATTCCCCTCCCAATCCATCTGGAGCCCTGATTCCCCTACCTCTCTCCATAAGCCCTCTTTCCAACTTTCCGCCTTAGGGAAGTCCACAGTCTGTTTCTCTTCTCTTGGCTCAGGCTGTCCAAAGTTGCCCTCCAGGCCTAAGACCCATTCCACTTACCTCAGCAAGCTTCCCATTCTCCTATTCATTTTGAAGCATCTATCAGTACTTGATTATTGAAGATAACTTGGAAAATTCATCAAAGTGGGGGGTGGGGGGAAGCCACAGTCCATTCACCCAAACACCCATTCTTATAAGCCAGAATGAGTGAGGGCCAGGAGGGACATATGTGTACATGGATGAAACCTCCAAAATGTAGACATGGTTTCCTGAAGATGCATGGGAAGGAGTCCTTAGCCAGGTGGCCCTACACTCACCTTTGCACAGGGACTATACACCCAATTTTGAGCCAAGCACTGATCTGGCCCCAGTAGCAAAAAGGTTCCCATGTCTTCTGGATCTTGTGATTAGAATGTTATATATATATATATATATATATATATATATATATAATATACACACACACATACACACATATATATATCTCAGGTGTAGGAAAGGACTCTCTAAATAAGAAGCAAAACCCAGAAGCAATACAGGAAAAATTGACAGACCTGTCTACTTAAAGATTAAAAACTTCTCACAGCTAAGAGTCCTTAGGCTAAGTTAAACAAGTGACAGACTGGGAGAATATATTTCCAATATACTTAACAAAGATTTTTATGTTTAGAGGAGAAGAGCTCTTAAAAGTCAACAAAAAGACAAACATAAGAGATACATGGACAAAGGATATGACTAGAAAATCCATAGGATTCAAATGACCAATATACATGAAAAGAGAAATGCACACTAAACCTGCAATAGTTACATTTCCTTTTTTTGGCTTCCAGAACACTGTATGGGTTTGGTTTTCCTCCTACCACTTCAGCTGTTCCTCATGAGTTTCCCTTTTTCTAAAAAAAACATTTAATAAAGTATAGTTGACATACAATATTATATGAGTTTCAGGTATACAACACAGTGATTTGACATTTATATACTTTATGACGTGAACACCGTTAAGTTTAGTAACCATCTGTTACCATACAAAGTTATTATATTATTGGCTATTTTCTCTATACTGTACATTATATCCCTGTGACGTGCTTATTTTATAACTGGAAGTCTGTACCTCTTACTCCCCTTCACTCCTTTCACACACACCCCCTCCACACACACACTTCTGGCAACCATCACTTTGTGTGTGTTTTGTTTTGCTTGTTCAATTGTTTTGTTTTGTTTTTCAGATTCCACATACAAGTTAAATCATATGGTACTTATCTTTCTCTGTCTGATTTAATTCACTTAGCATAATACCCTCTATGTCCATCCATGTTGTCAAAAATGGCTAGATATCATTCTTTTTTATGTTTTAGTAATAGTCCATTATATAGATCACATTTTCTGTGTCTCATGAGTTTCTTGCTAGTCTTTTCTTGATCCCTTAACCTGGGAGAGCCCAGAGCACTGCCCTTGGTTCTCTTTTCTTCTCTGTCTACACCCACTTGTTTGAAGTATCATCCAGCTGCAGGTCCTCTAAAAAAACACTGCAATGCATTCATTGTTTTAAGAATTTGTCATTTTTATGTGGTTGGTGCAAGAGCAGGAGGTTTCAGGGATTCCTGTGTCTGTATGCTTATGTGTGTCCAGGACATTACTTCGGTAGGTGAAAACACATTTATGACTATATGCATGGAAAAACCCAGAAAGTGGCACACCAAAGTGTTATCAGCATTTATCTGTGAATTGTGGGATTAGCATCAAATAGATTTTAAACTCTGGTGTAGCTTATAAAATAACCTAAATGTGTAGCAATAGGCTACACAGATTAAAGTTCAGCCATAACTGGAACAATATACAACCATTAAAAAGCATGCTGGAAATACTTTAGCAATATGGCAAAAGTCTCATCACTTGATGCCAGGTAAAACAGCAAGAGATGCCAGATATGTATACTCAATACAGTCTGATGTAATAAATTTTGAAAAAGAAAACTGCAAACGCCTAGAGAAGACTGGAAGGAAATGTATCAAAATGTTACCTGCGCATCTCTCCAGGTGTTGGGGTGAAAGGTCTTTCTAGTTTCCTGTATTTTTCAGTTTTCGCAAAACACGTGGGTTATTTGTATCTTAATAAAACACAAAACAAAGTTATTGTTTATGAGCAACAAATTGCTCCCCACCCGGCGCCAGGCCCAGGCACCGCACCCCTGCCCGGGGGTCACCGGAAGCCCGAGCGCCGGCGGGTCCCACAGGCCGCAGCGCCCCCCCGCGGCCGGTCCGGGGCGGCGGGGGGGGGGCGCGCAGGGCGGGGAGGCGGCGCCGGGCGTCCCCGCGCTTCCCGCGAGATCCCGCTCCGCCCGCTCCGCCCCGCTCGCCGCGTTCCCCGCTCCCCGCGCCGCGGCACTTCCTGCCTTCCGCTCCCGCGCCGCCCGCCTTCGCCTACGTCCGTCGTCCGCTGCCCGCCGCCCGGCGCTGCGCCCGCCGGCACCCCCGAAGGTGCCCCCGGCCCGGCCGGGTCGCCGCCCCGCCCGCTGCCCCGCGAGTCGCTTTGTCTCGGGCGGGGCGCGCGGGAGAGGCCGCCAGGTGCCCCCCGCCGCGGGCCCGGGCCCCCCGCCCCGGGGCGGCGGCGGCGGCGCCGGGCCCCGGGGCGGGGGGCGCGCCGGGATGGGCCCCAAGCGGCGGCAGCTGACGTTCCGGGAGAAGTCGCGGATCATCCAGGAGGTGGAGGAGAACCCGGACCTGCGCAAGGGCGAGATCGCGCGGCGCTTCAACATCCCGCCGTCCACGCTGAGCACCATTCTGAAGAACAAGCGCGCCATCCTGGCGTCGGAGCGCAAGTACGGCGTGGCCTCCACCTGTCGCAAGACCAACAAACTGTCCCCCTACGACAAGCTGGAGGGGCTGCTCATCGCCTGGTTCCAACAGATTCGTGCCGCCGGCCTGCCTGTGAAGGGCATCATCCTCAAGGAGAAGGCGCTGCGGATAGCCGAGGAGCTGGGCATGGACGACTTCACCGCCTCCAACGGCTGGCTGGACCGCTTCCGCCGGCGCCACGGCGTCGTGTCCTGCAGCGGTGTGGCCCGCGCCCGGTCGCGCAGCGCCGCTCCCCGGGCCGCAGCCGCGCCCGCCAGCCCGCCGGCGGCGCCCTCGGAGGACAGTGGAGGGGGTACCACGGGCTGGCGCGCTCGGGAGGAGCAGCCGCCGTCGGTGGCCGAGGGCTACGCCTCCCAGGATGTGTTCAGCGCCACTGAGACCAGTCTGTGGTACGACTTCCTGCCCGATCAGGCCGCGGGGCTGTGCGGCAGCGATGGACGGGCGCGCAGGGCCACGCAGCGCCTGAGTGTCCTGCTGTGCGCCAATGCCGATGGCAGCGAGAAGCTGCCCCCGCTCGTGGCCGGCAAGTCAGCTAAGCCCCGTGCAGGCCAAGCCGGCCTGCCCTGCGACTACACCGCCAACTCTAAGGGTGGTGTCACCACCCAAGCCCTGGCCAAGTACCTGAAAGCCCTGGACACCCGCATGGCTGCAGAATCGCGCCGAGTCCTGCTGCTGGCCGGCCGCCTGGCTGCCCAGTCCCTGGATACCTCCGGCCTACGGCATGTGCAGCTGGCCTTCTTCCCACCGGGCACCGTGCAGCCTCTGGAGCGGGGAGTGGTCCAGCAGGTGAAGGGCCACTACCGCCAGGCTATGCTGCTGAAGGCCATGGCTGCGCTGGAGGGCCAGGACCGCTCAGGCCTGCAGCTGGGCCTCATGGAGGCCCTGCACTTCGTGGCTGCAGCCTGGCAGGCAGTGGAGCCTTCGGACATAGCTGCCTGCTTTCGTGACGCTGGCTTCGGGGGTGGCCCGAATGCCACCATCACCACCGCCCTCAAGAGCGAGGGGGAAGAGGAGGAGGAGGAAGAGGAGGAGGAGGAGGAAGAAGAGGAGGAAGAGGAGGGTGAAGGCGAGGAGGAGGAGGCTGAGGAGGAGGAAGAAGGCGAGGAGGAGGAAGAAGGAGAAGGAGAGGAGTTGGGAGAGGAAGAGGAGGTGGAAGAGGAGGGTGATGTTGACGACAGTGATGAAGAGGAGGAAGAGGAGGAGGAGAGCTCCTCTGAGGGCTTGGAGGCAGAGGACTGGGCCCAGGGGGTAGTGGAGGCCGGTGGCAGCTTTGGGGGCTATGGTGCCCAAGAGGAGGCCCAGTGCCCTACCCTCCATTTCCTAGAAGGTGAGGAGGACTCTGAGTCAGACAGTGAAGAAGAGGACGATGAGGATGATGAAGATGACGAAGATGATGACGATGAGGATGGTGACGAGGTGCCTGTGCCCAGCTTTGGGGAGGCCATGGCTTACTTCGCTATGGTCAAGAGGTACCTGACCTCCTTTCCCATTGACGACCGTGTGCAGAGCCACATCCTGCACTTGGAACATGATCTGGTCCATGTGACCAGGAAGAATCACGCCAGGCAGGCAGGAGTTCGGGGTCTTGGACATCAAAGCTGAGCCACTGGGCCTAGCCATGCCCTTGACCCAGATGTGGCAGCACCAACCCAGGGCAAAGGACTCTTTGGGCAGCCATTGTGGATGGAGCCAGAGTGGGGAGCCCCAGATCCTTTAGTGATGCTCCCCAGGCCCTGTGACGTGCCCGGTCACCTTGGTAGGGCATGGGGCTGGGGTCAGCCTCACTGCCTGCTTATTGCCTCTTTCTCAGAGTCCTCTTTCCTCCCCATTTGCCCCTGGGCTTGGGGGACAAGGTGGGGAGGGTGGGGAGCTGTCCGGTGCTACCACACCATGCCATCAGTGGACTAGGCCATAGCGGCCTCCAGGGATGGGCCCTGGAAGCTCCCGGCCGGAGAGTGCCTCTCCCCTCTGCCGTCCACACCAGGTCATTGGTGGGGGGGACCCCAAAGCCATTCTGGGAAGGGCTTAAGAGGAAGGTCCAGCCTAGGCCTCCACAAGGCTGGCAGCTCCCAATCCTTGCCCCCAGGCCGCCTTGAGAAGCACAGTCTAACCACAGGCTCCTGAGCCTGCCTCTGCCTGCTTTCCCACTTCCCCAATTCTTTTCTCTGGCCCAGTCCATGTTACTTTGGCCCTTGGTTTTCTTTCCAGATTGGAGGTTCCCGAGACGCCCTCCAGGGGAGTGATAATGGGTGTTTCCCTTGTGGGCAGCTGCAGGCCCCATGCCTCTCCTCCCTCTCTGGCAGGGTTTTATCTTGGGCAGGGGTCCTGGGGCTGGGCCCAGAGTTCAGCCGTCCAGCCACTTTCCCAGTCTGAATTCAATAAATCCGTCCACCCTCCTTTTGTGGGGGGGTGAACGTTTTAACAGCCAAGGGTGCATCCTTCATGGTCTGGGCTTGCGTCTATCTTGGGGACTTGTCCTTTCCTGGTTCCCTTTGGTCCTTGCACTGGTGGGACATGGAAGCAAGTGTTGGCAGGGTGGCCCATCTAGGCCCTGACTAGGGTAAGGGGCCAGCTCCCTATCTAAATGTTATCTACGCTTGGGGAGGCAGGAACGTGGGCTTGGGTTTGCAGAAGCTAGGTCTTGCAGGGTTTTGGGGTTATAAACTTTGGGTCAGTTGGCTGGGACAGGAGGGAGGGAACCAACAGTCTGTATTGGTTCAAATGAAACTATAAGTACCTAGGAACTAGGCCTGTCAAGGCTCATTAAAGAAGGTCCTTGCTGGAGGGGTCGGAGGACAGAAAGAAAGGGGTGTTAGGGCAGATCCTGTAGTCCAGGTTGGAGTTTCAAGGAGCATAGCAGGGCATCCCTTGGGACAGATTGCACCCCCAACAAGAGGTTGAAGATGAATTGGCAACACCTGTGTGGTGCCCTCCACGGGGCCTCCCAGTCCAAAGGTGAAGGCAGGCTCCTCACTGATCCTACCCCCTTCCTCCTTTGAGGGCCAGCCCCTGCCTCCCTGGCCCTCCAGTGTTGAGGCCCTTGGGCCCCAGTGGTTGCAGCTAGGGGAGGGCCTGACCTTGAGCAGTGCAGGCAGCTCTGGGCCCCAAACCGGTTTCCCCACCTCCACTAGGGCTGGCACATCACCCCGTGATTCCCTCCCCTCTCCCCGCCTCCTTGCAGTTCTTCCTCTCCTACCTGGAATGTTAAGGGGGGTATATCCAGGTTATCTTTTGTCTCTTGCCTGCCCTGGGTGTGGTCCCTTCCAGAAAGGTAAAGCCACTGTGAATTTAAAACAAGAAGGTGATTATTCCTCACTTGGCCTTCCACACTCCTGACAAACTGAGGTCACTTCTAGACCTTGAAGGCTTCAAACTAAGTGACAGCAAGTAGTTGGGTGTCCCCTTCCATCACCACCATCCCACCCCCACCCCCATCTGAGCCCTGGAAAGCAGACAAAGTCATAAAACCAGCCTACCCTCTGGCATGCTCTGGAGTAAGTAGGTGGGAGCAGTAGCCTTCTCCCCAAGTGCCCCTGGCCAATTCAAGTCCCTCACCTCAAATACCAACAAGGCAAATCCCTTCGATCTTCTGCTTAGGAGAACACCACTTTTACTGGAACTGAGATCCTCATTATTGATAACACCAATTAATACTAACAGGGTTCTTGGCCGTGTGCCAAGTGCTATGCTGAGTACTTTAGATGCTCACAAAGCCCCCATGAGGTAGGTAAAAATCATGAGAAAACAGGCATGGGGAACTCTAGTAATGTGCCCCAAACCACTCCACTAGTCTGGTAGAAGCAAGCTTTCTCCCGAGGCTAACCCTAGAAGTGACCCCTTACTGCTACTCTGCCCGTGTACTAAGGGAGGACCTGTCTTCCTAACCCAACAGAAGGTAGTCCTCTTGAAATGGAACTGGTTACTGAAAATTTCTAGCCCATGGAAGAATGGCTCTTCGGAAGATGACAAGTGTGGACGTGTCTACAGGAGCTCTTGCACCTATCCAACTGCCATTTCCGCAGTCCTAATACAAGTACGAGTCTGTAAAACCCTCCCCATTACCCCATTAGCACAAGTAGATGATAACTATCCGTTTCGCAAAGGAGGTAATAGGATTATGAAGTTAAATGACCTACTTAAGACACTGGCCTTGAGCTCTGGAGTTTTCTTTGGGAGTCAGGGTTTCATATTAAATGCCCACCTTGACACAGCTGGGTAGGGGGAGTGGTGATGGCTCTATGAGCACAGAGCTTTGAAGAGGGGCCCAGTAAGGAGGCCCTGTCACACAGTCCTGGTGGGAAGCAGCAGATAACAATGGGCACCCAGATAAATCTGACAAACGGGTGCTGTTTTCACTTGGGACTGATCGCTAAAGGATCCAGAAAGGGGATCCCAGCCCTGAGGATGCTGGTGCAAGGTTCTGGGGCCTGGTTAGCTTTGGCAGGTCGCAGTGGACCAGTAGGTGGTGACCAGGTGGCATGGGAGCAGAAGTGATTTCTTCTTGGGAGGAGGGGAAGACAAGGCCATCTGTAATCGCCTTTTCAAATTTGTGCCCGAGACGAAGTAACGAGGGAAAACTACAACTCCCAGAAGCCTCTGCCCTCACCCAGCTTCAAGGATGGTTGCTATGGTTTCAGAAAACAGTATGGCTGCTCCCATCTGGGACGGGAGTCCCTGGGTTAGAGAGGCAGAAACCGGGCTAAGCACCCGCAGCTGCGAGGGAGGAGGCGTTTGAGAATTCGTAAGGTTGGGGCTGAAAGGCCTGGTTTTGCCGAAGTCGCCAATGGCGGGCAGCGTGGACGAGGAGGCACTGCACCAGCTGTACCTGTGGGTAGACAACATCCCTCTGTCCAGGCCCAAGCGAAATCTCTCCCGGGACTTCAGTGACGGAGGTGTGTGGCCCAGTGTGAGTGTGCACCTGTGTGTCCACATGTTCTGCTCTGTATGTGCATATATTGTGGTCTGTGCGCAGACGTGTCTCTATGCTTGTGTACGTGTGGGGTGTGTGGAGGGGTGTCTGATGATCTAGGACTTCAATTGTAGGGGTGTGTATGTGTGTTCTGCCTGCATCTGTGAGAATGTGGGCATGTGTGTGTCAATATATATGTCTACATGTTCCATACTTTATGCATGTAGGGTGTGTATGTGTGTCTCTCTGAGTATGTGAATCTGTGACTCCCTCCTGGGACTTTAATGACTAAGATGTGTATCTATGCATGTATTTGTGCATTTCTCTATGTGGGCATGCTCAGAGCATGTGTGTGTTCTTATGTGTATTGCCACAGTCTGTCCTGTATGTATGTATGTATGGGGGGGCTCTTGTGTGCATATATGTTTCTTTGTGAACATATAGGTGTCTGTGTGTCTAATATTGTCTCCTGGGAATTTAATGACAGAACTATGTATCTCTGTATGTGTATATTGGTGCATATGTGACTCTTTGTATTTGCGTGTGTGTGTTGGTTCTGTCTCTTGAAACTCCAGTGAAGTATGTATCTGTGGATGCGTTTGTGCATCTCTGTGTGTATGGGTGTGTGTGCTCTATGTGCACCTATATGTGTCTGGGAATGTGTGTGTCCTGTGTGTCTACACATTCTGTCCTATGTGCATATCTGTAGGGGGATCTTATCCTATGTGTATGTTTGTGTGAGTCTGTGGCTCTCTCCTGGGACTTGGATGTGTGTGTGTATCCATGTAAATGCCTAGGGTGGGGCCCAGGGTTCCTGAAGGGCTCGCTTGGAAACTCACTCTCTACTACAGGATCAGAGACCACAGTTTCCATATGCCCTGAGTTATTTGGGAAGGGATGCAGCCAACTCTGGGGTATGCTGGAGGCTTAGTCTCTGGCTGATCACTGATCTCACTTCCTTGACCCCCCTCCCCTCTACTCCCTGCCCCCCCCTTTCCCTGTCATCCTGTCCTTTTGCTCATCTTCACTTCTCCACTTGGCCCCACTACTCTGCCACCCCTGGTTCTCCATCCCACCCATTTCTCCTTTTCCCTTCTTGCTTTCCCATTCCTCCACATCCCACGTCTGCTTCCACTCCTGCGCCCTCAGTCCTGGTTGCAGAAATCATCAAGTTTTACTTGCCCAAGATGGTGGAGATGCACAATTATGTCCCTGCCAACTCTCTCCAGCAGAAGCTCTGCAACTGGAGTCACCTGAACAGGTAGCAGAATATCTAAGCACACTAGTAGGATCTCCAGCCCCTACCTTGGACTCCCGGGAAGGGCTGCCCCAGCCCCTCCACCTCCTATGGTCTCGGAAGCCCAGGCTGGGACTGTGTTGGTGGCAGGGTGAAGAGGGACAACACAGGCAGAATTGTCTGGTAACAAAATCAAGGGACGCTTGTATTAGGGAGATGACAAGAAACTCAGGACACCCAAGAAGCCAGATGTGGGTGCTCAGATGTGGTGCTCCTCCACTCCCCCAGGGCTGCGCACCCGGGACCACCACTGCTGCACCTCTTCTTCCCCACCCTCCTCACTTCATTCCCTGAGGACACAGTCTGCCATCTCTGTGTCTACTCCCCAGGAAGGTGCTGACCAAGCTCAACTTCTCGGTACCGGAGGACGTGATGCGCAAGATCGTGCAGTGCACCCCAGGTGTGGTGGAGTTGGTGCTCATCCCGCTGAGGCAGCGCCTGGAGGAGCGGCAGAGGCGCAGGGCGCAGGGCTCAGGCTCCATACAGGTGTCACCCCACTCAGACTTCTCCCTCTGCTTCGGGGGAGCTTCCCAGGCTGTGAAAGCCCTGCCGTGGCCATCAGGGTGGAAGAAGCACGACTGGCGAAGGGGAACCTGGCCCAAGCAACCTCGGAAGGGACATGGGGCTCCCTGGGGCTAGGGGAGCCCAAGTTCACGGTGGACCCGGGGGGGCGGGGTCTTTCAGGAGCTGGCTCTGCAGGATGGCACTGGCTACATGGATGTGGGTAAGGTGGACTACTTTTTCTGCCTCCCGGGAGGAGCTTTCCTCCTGTCTTTCCCCCCTGTGGGGAGAAAGGGTTGGGGGAAGGGGAAGGTAGGACAATAGGACACCAGAATGATTGCTCTTCACTTACCTCTTCTCAGGTTTGTCCCAGAGGGCCCGAAGGGAAGGTGCCCCTGACCCCCAGGGAGAGGGTCAGCTCAGGTAAGAAAGCTGGAAGGTCCTGACCGCACCAGGATGGGTGACCCCCCTACACAGGTCTGGGATGCTCCTGGGAAGGTAGGGAAGGCAGGAATGGGAGGGGAGAAGGGAAGGCCTGGCCCAGGGGGACTGAAAGGGTGAGGTTGGGGCCCCAGGTCCAGGCCTCAGTTAAGCTGCTTTCCACCCCAGGGGAGGCCGGCTGCTGGCACCACGGCCTCAGGGGTATAGCCAGGCACTGCATGGCGACCCAGGCTTTGTACTCCAGATCGCTGAAAAGGAGCAGGAGCTCTTGGCCTCGCAGGAGACGGTGCAGGTGAGGGAAGGCGCGGGGACCTGGGGCCTGCAGTGGCGGGGAGCAGGCAGCGGGGCTTGACCTCTGCTCCGTGGGGCTCAGGTCTTACAGATGAAGGTGAGGCGCTTGGAGCACCTGCTGCAGCTCAAGAACGTGCGCATCGATGACCTCTCCCGGCGGCTCCAGAAGGCGGAGCGTAAGCAGCGGTGAGCGGCAGCTCAGGCCGAATGTGGATGCCCTGGTACCCTCCACAGCCCAGACACGGCAACCGATGCACCTACCGACAGACGGACGAATGGACCGAGCCAGCTGGCAGAGCCAGCAGCTCCACTGAGCCTCTTGGGGCGCAAGGGTGCCCCTCCCTTTGGGTGGGGGTGAGCGTGGGACAGGAGTCCTCCTAGCGGATCTCCAGGACTGAGTCACCTCCTCCCACTCCATCCGGGTCAGGAGAATGAACCGCTTTCCAGAACCCAGAAGCCGCATACAGAGACTTGCCGTAAGCCCCAAAGCAGTTCACGACACCCGGGGCTCCGCCTTGGCCTTCCCTGTGCTTGGGGGTGGCCCCCTGGCCCCGTTCACAGCCCTAGAACTGGGTCCCCGCCCAGCTGTGAGGACAGTAATGTCTCCATCCAGGCTAGTTCTCCCGACCCTGGGCCATGGGGGAAGCCCCCCCAGGTAGCTGAGGGAGTCCCTTGCCCCTCCTGGGCGCTCACCTGGGACCCATCTGGAGGCTGGAGAGCATAGCAGCCTGAGAGGAAGGAGGAGCCGGCTCAGCCAGGAGGAGGGACAGCATTGGCTCTGCCTATACCACTTGCCATCCCCTCCCATGGGGCACCGCGGAGAATGTGTGGGGTATATGGGACAGGGCTGCCCTCCATTAAAGATACTGTGTTCTCTTTCTTGCACCTGCCTTCTCTCTCTGCCTGGATCCATGTGGATCTTGTCCCCCACCCCCCACCCCTTGAGTGAAAGAGTCTTGCAGGTCTTACCTTGTGGGAGGTTGGGCCCTGGATGGCCACTGCTTGGTAGGATGATGATGTCATGGGGGAGTGGGGCAGGTCTTATGCACTAGGACAAGCGAACTTCTAGCACTGACCTTACTTAGACTGACTCCCGATTCACCCTCACAATGTCTTTCAACTCTGTTCAAACCCAGGTTTCAGATTCTCCCCAAATATAGCTACATATTCACCCTTAACCCTGCCCATGGACTGACCCCTACATGTGTCCTCCATGTGACTTCCAACCCTGCCCATAAACTGATCCCAAGTTGTATGGACTGAAGACAAGTTTGACTCCCAACCCTGACCAAGACACCATGGCCATGGTGTGACCCTAACTCTGATCATTGTGGACTACCACTAACATTGAACGTTTATAAATCCCGAGCCCCTGCAATTCTGTTCCTAGGCATATACTCACCATATGCCTGGGGGAAACTTACACTCTGTGTTCTGGGACACATGTATAACAATGCTCATAGCAACATGTTTTGTAATGACAAAGGAACTGAAAAGGACATGTATTCATTATCTTTTACTGTGTGACAAATTACCACAAACTTAGTGGCTTGAAACAGCACAGATTAATTATCTCATATTTTCTGTGGGTCCAGGGTCCAGGGTATATCTTAGCTAGGTCCTCTGCTTCAGGGTTTTTCACAAGGCTGCAATCAAAGTGCTGGCCAGAGCTGTGGTCTCATCTGAAGGCTTGACTGGGGAAGGACTTTGGAAGCTGCTGAGAGCCCCGTTTCTTGTGGGCTGTTGGACCGAGGACTTCAGTTTCTTGCTGGTTGTTGGCTGGTGGCTGCCCCCATTTCCTTGCCATGTGACCACCTCCAGTATGCCAGCTTACTTCATCAAAGCCAGTAAGGGAGAGAGTTAACAGTCTGCTAACATGATGGAAGTTATAATCTTATCTAATGTAATCACAGAAGTGCCATCCATCACATTTGTCATCTATGAGAAGTAAGTCACTAGATCCAGCCCACATTCCAGGGGAGAGGAACACATGGGTGTGAATATCAAGAGGCAGAAATCATTGGGAACCATTTTAGAAGCTGCTTATAAGAAGGAAAAAGCAACAAAGGATAGAAAACAGGATAGTGGTTAATTCTGAGAGAAAGCAGAGGGCACAGATGCAAGAAACACATGAGTGGATATACTTTACTTGTAATGTTTTAGTTGTTGAGGCAAGTGGTTTTTAGGATTTATTTTTATTGTTTTTGGCAGAGAGAGAGAGAGAGATACAGACAGAAGGGGAAGGGCCCAGAACAGCTTCCATAGTTGCATATGTTGGTTTTTCCACATAGTTTCATTCCACAGGTGGGCTTGGGGCTGCACAGGGCAGGATCTGGGCTGGGGTCTTATCCTAGTGAGAACCGAACGGGGGGCACTCCCCAGTTCAGCATATGGGTTCGCACAGGCCGGGACCAGGATTCGATCCTCGGTCCCTGGGGCTGCAAAGTGAGCCCTTAACCCACTGAGCATCCAGCTTCCCCTGAGGCAAGTGGTTTTTAAAGGCTGTGAATAAGAGGGGAGAGAGTGTCATGAACCAAGGATTATGTGGGGTCCAATTATGTTCACCTGAGTTCCTAAAATAGAAATAAATGGATGACTACTCCTGACCTGGGTCTGTGCCCCTCCTCTGCACTTAACCTGATCTTAGGTTAACAGTGGCTCCAGCCTGCCCTGTCTTCTCAAACTAACCACCAGCCTTGCACACATGTCAACCCCAGCTCTAGCACTGCTCTCTCTCCATAGTCTGTATCGGGTCTCCAAAGTTCTGTTCTCCAAACTTTTCATCCATAGACCACACATACCTGTACGCTCCTGTGCGTGGAGCTGGTAGGAATGATCTGTGGAGGGGCTTGAGGACCAGGACGTGGGGTAGGGCATGGTTCTGCCTGACAGAAGCACAGAGGGCCCAGAATGCAGGTTCGATGACTGGGGTCACCCTTTAAGGGTCTGCTGGCCTCCTCTATAGCAGAGGCTGGGCCAGGTCCTGGAGGTTCCTCCTCTTTGAGTCCTCCACCTCATTCCTAGTATCCAGATATCCCTGCGTCTGTCTTAACCCACAATCATACCTCAAAACCCTACAGATAGAATCCCAAAAGCAATGGAGAATTTTACTGAATATTTCTTGGGAATAAATATGGAGATGGATTCTATCACACATTATAACTCTGTAACTACTTTAAACAACTCTCTTGTTCTCCAAATTCATTTCTGACACCCATTACTGTATGTCTTTCACTCTGTCTCTCACTCCATTCTCCCCTTTCTGACCCACATTAGAAAGGATTTCTTCTGATTCATTCATTCATTCATTCACTCACTCCTGAAATGTTTATTGAATGTCTACTTGTACTATATACTAAATGCCAGGAACACAAAAATGAGTATCATGTTTTACATGTTACAATCCTAGAAGGGGAGAAGGCATGTAGTAAGACATTGAACGTTTTTTGTTACTTAGTGTTTTGAATAGATAAAACACAAGTAATTTTAAAATAACATAGAAAGTGATAACTCTCTTTGTTTTTGGTCCCACATAGTTCCAGAGGTAACCTTTTTCTTTAGTTTTTGAGTTTTCTTCCAGAATGTCTTATGTAAATACAAGAAAATATGCACATTTATTGCTATCTTATCCCATTTTTTAAAGATTTATTTTATTGTTTGAAAGGAGGTGTGTGTGTATGTGTGTGTGTGAGAGAGAGAGAGAGAGAGCATACCAGCCCAGAGCAGTCTCCGTAGTTGTACATCATTAGTTGCAACATATTATAGTTTCATTGCACACAGGTGGATGTGGGGCCCCGCAGGGCAGGGACTGAACTGAGGGCGTCCTGCATGGAACTGAGGTTACCAGTTGTGCTGCAGTTCAGCATATGGATTTGCATGGGCCAGGGCCGAGATTCAATCCCTGGACCTTGGTTGCAAGGCAAAGGCTCAACCTGTTGAGCTATCCCAGCATCCTCCCCGCATTTTTGTTTTTGTTTCTTTAACATAAAAAGAAAGCAAAATACCCACTCTGTCCTATATCTTGATTTCCCACTCAACAAGATCTCTTGTAGATATGTAATGGTCAATGTTATATGCCAACTTTACTGGGCCACAGGGTGCCCACATATTTCAACCATTATTCAGGGTGTTTCTGTGAGGGTGTTTTGGGAAGAGATTGACATTTACAAAGGTAGATTGAGCAAAGCAAATTGTTCTCCCTGATGTAGGTGGGCCTCTTATAATCAGTTGAAGGCCTGACTAGAATAAAACCACAGTCTCTTCCCTGAGTAGGAGAGAATTCCTCCTGCCTGACAGCTTTTGAACTGGGACACTGGCTTTTCCCCCCTGCCTTTGGACTCTATCTGGAACACTGATTCTTCCTGGGTCTTGAAACTGCCAGCCTTTGAACTGGAATTAAATCCCTGACTCTCCTGAGTCTCCAGCATGCTGACTCATCCTACAGAGCTTACAACTTGCCAGCCTCCGTGATCACATGAGCCAATTCCTTATAGTAAATATCTCTATCTCCCATTGGTTCTGTTTCTCTAGAGAACCTTAATATGAGATTTTTCCATATCAGTACATTGAAAACTTCCTCTGCTTTTTTTTGGTTTGTTTCTGACACAGAGAGAGAGACAAAGACAGTGACAGAGAGAAGGGGTAGGACCCAGAGCAGTCTCCATAGTTGCATGTCATTGGTTTTTCTACATAGTTTCATTCCACAGGTGGGCATGGGGCTGCACAGGGCAGAAACCAGGTCAGGGGCCTCCTGCATGGAGCTCGCCCCAGTGAGAACCAAACTAGGGGTATATCCAGCTCAGCATATGGGTCCACATGGGCCAGGGTCGGGATCTGATCCTTGGACTTCGGGGTTGCAAGATTAGCGTTCAACCTGCTGAGCCATCCCAGCTTCCCCTTCCTCTGCTTTTAAAGCTGCATAAAATTCTATTGTCTGTACCAAATCTATTTAGTCCTCTATTTATGGACATTTGATTTTTTTCCCTAATCTTTTGTTAGGAATAACACAACATTGAATAACCTCATACATTCATAATTTAGTATTGTGTACAAGTATATCTGCATAATAAATTCCAGAACTAGATTTGTTAGGTCAAAGAATACATGCATTTGTAGTCTTGATAGATATTGTGAAATTGTCCTCCACAAGGACCTGGTTCAGAACAGAAGCTGAAGATTAGTGGCCAGTTAAACCCTGCTTTGGTTATGGTGTTGTGTTTTTACAAAATTAATTGCTAATTTTTATATTGATGAGGATGTGAAGCAACTGGAACTCATACTCTGTTGCTGGGAGTGTAAGTGAGTACAACCATCTCAGAAAACAGTTGGGCAGTTTCATATAAGATTAAATATATACCTCTGCTGTTGTATCAGTTAGGGTTCAATCAGAGAAGCAGAAGGGATCTGTTACAGGGATAACTTTGGATAACTGTTAAATAGGCTGTTGTTTTACATGTGATGCTGCAGTGTAAAGTCCACAGGTCAGGCAGTTAGAAAGGGAAGATGGCTATAAAGTAGAGAAAGAAAGGACAAGTGGGAATCCATGAGTACAAGCTGGAACCTCAAGGATGAACTGGAACTCCTATCAGCTCCCAGTGCCTTCCAACTTGATAATGTGGGTGTCCTACGGGAGATGCTGGTGGTCTTTCTTTTCTGACCCAGAAGTTAGAGAAGCTGAAAGAGGATCCAAAGAAAGGTGGAGCAGTTGCAGGCCTGGCTGCTACTCCGTGTCAGTGAGGTGAGCCAGCAGGTCAGCAACAAAGTGCATGGGCTACAAATCTCCTGCCTAGACCTCACAGGTGTAAAGACCACCCTCCAAATCCCATACCAAAAGTCTGTTGTAGTCCACTCCAATTGGAAACATACATGAAAAATAATTCTGGGCCATGTAATTCACCCTCGCTAAGTTGATACATTATAAAGCTACGACAGCTCTGTTCCAGCAGTTCCATTCCTCAGTATGTACTCAAGAGAAATGCATCTATATGTTTACTGAGACATGTACCAGAATATATAATGCACTATACAACAGTCCCCCCTCATCTGCAGGAGACACATTCTAAGACCTTGAACATATGGTCTGAAACTGCATGTAGTACCAAACCCTACACATACTATGTTTTTTCCTACACAGACATAGCTATGATAAAGTTTAATTTATAAATTAGGCACAGTAACAGATTAACAACAACTAATAAAATAGAACACTTATAACAATATACTGTAATAAAAGTTATGTGACTAGGGTCTATCTCTGATAACCAATCTGGTAACAGAGATGGCTACTAAGTGACTAGCATATGGATTCATATAATGCATGGGATGGAGAAGTACAGCACAAGATTTCTTCATGCTACTCAGAATGGTGCACAATTCAAAACTTACGAATAATTTCTTTCTGGAATTTTCCATGTAATATTTCGGGACTATGTTTGGTGGCAGGTAACTGAAACCATGAGAAGCAAAATTGTGGGTAAGGGGAAAAGTACTGTAGCACCAGGTGAAGTCCACAGTTAGCAGCTAGTCTGCATGTTTGAAAGAGGCAGGGATGGTTTGGAGAAGTTGGCTAGGAAGACATAAAAAAGGCAGGTCTTAACCTGGCCTTGAAGGCAGAGTGAGTTTTGCCCATGAGTGGAGAGTAGAAAGGGGTATTCCAGATAGGAAATTAGCTTGAGGAAGGTATCATGGAATCAAATGTCTGTCTATGGGGGTGGTGAACCTATGGCACGCGTGCCCAAAGTGGCACATGGAGCAATTATTTCGGCACATGGAGCTGTGAATACCATTTAAAAAATTATTGTTTATGCTCTTATAGACATAAAAATAATCGATACCTCTATCTCACTCAATGGGTTGGCACGTGAGTCGAGCGAGTATACTCTTATTTCATAAACTTTGGCACTCAATCGCCAAAAGGTTCGCCACCCCTGGATAGACCCAGAAGGTAAAATTAATGTGAGGAAATAGGGATTGGATGGCAAATTTATGTGCCAGCCTTTGGTGCCAGGCTGGAATGTGAGATTATGTTGTTAGATATTCTGATATTTCAGAAGAGGAATAGAAGAGGAGAAGGTAGAGGAAGAAGAGGAAGAGGGGCGGGGGACAGGAGGGGAATAAGAGGAAGAAAAAATAATTAGAATTTTAAGAGCCCATATGGGCTAAACAAAGTATTACTACATCTGCAGCCTGCTTTGGGCATACTGTCTGCCAACTTTAGACCTTGAAGAATAGAATAGACACGCGAATGTAATTGGAGTGGGAACAAAGTAAGGCGCGTGGAACGGTCGGTTGGGTAGTGAGAAAGCATCTGGCAGGAACGGATGGGTTGGCGTAAGAATGTGGGTCTCCTAATGCCCGCCAAAGCCCGAGCTGGAGGGCAGCATCTCAAACACCAGAGCGCGCACGACTCATCCAAAATACTGAGGAAGTTTGTAAGGCTCTGCTGGAGACAGTCGCAGAGCACGCAGCGCTTTGAATCAGGGGAAGATGCGATGGAAACAATAGCTCAGGAAGATTCGTTTGTCAGCAGTGTGCACATCAGAGCACAGGGATCCAGCGGAGGGTAGGAGCTTTGAGGGCTGCCCAAAGGCTCCTAAAGGAAGCTGGCCTTCAGCGGCTCATGGCATCTCTCCCCTGGTTAAGTCGAAAGAAAGGAGCTGCAGGCTTCGGACGGCTCCCCGCAGAGACTTTTAGGGACTGTCTCGGCCAACGAAATGGGACGTGGGAGGTGTTCACGGGTCGGCAGCTGCGGCTAGGACCGCTGAAGACCCAAGGGCCACGCCTCTGGCTCAGAGCAGGCGCCCACATCCTACCCCGCGGCTCTGAGCTAGACGCATCCTGCTGCCATAGCGACCGCCTCCATGGAGACCGGGAGCAGAGGCTGCGGTCCCCGGGGGAGCCTGCAGTTTCTCCCAACCCCCTCCCCGCGTGCCTTCTTTGTTCCGATGCTTCTCCTGGCCCGCAGAGCTCCCAGGACCCGTCTCTGGTCCGCGCCGGGGCGCTTCCTCCGAGGCAGGGGGATGGAGTGGAAGGGGAAGAGGGTCGCAGAGGGGCTCCTGGACAGCACCTAGAGAAGCGCGTACCGATAGCCGATGCGGGCTTGGTAGCGACTTGCAGGGGTGCCACCTAGCCCTGAGCCCCGCCTGGCGACCGCTCCTGGGGGCCAAGCCGAGGGGAGGCCCTTTCAAGTTGAGGCCGAGGCGGGGGGTGCAAGGGACGCGGGCGGGCATATTCGAGGCGCTCCTCTCTCCTTCTCTCCCTTCTACTCCATGTTGGCCCTGGCTACTTGGGGTGGCCTTGCGCCCTTCATCGCGATAACTCCCGGGACCTCAGCGAGGACTTGCAGGGCGCAGCAGCGGAAGCCTACACGTGACGCGGGAGAGCCACGCCGGTTGGCGGTTCTTTGGCACCCGCTTATTGGTCCGGAGCATCCGCGCACCCCCTTCGGCCGACCAATGGCCGGAGGCAGGGGCGTGCCCGGGAGGCGGGAGGCGGTGGCGCGGGGCTCCTTCCTCGTGCTCGGCGTTGAGCCCCCGACTGCCTCCCCGACCGCCGCCGCCGCTCCCGCGGTCGTCCCGGCTCGGCCCCAGGGTGCGCCCCGCACGGTGAGGCTGCTCTTCCCCCCTCCACCTCCCGGCTCAGCCCCGCTCGCGGAGATCCCCTGCAGCCGAGCCTCTCCGTCCTGGCAGTCGGTGCCTGAGACCCCTTCCGGCTGCGGCGAGGGTGGGTGGGCTCAGCTGGCCCGGCCCGGCCCGGGAGGGCTCCCCGGCATCTGAGCTGGGGAGGTGTCAGGCCCCAGAGACGCAGGTGGCCGTTAGCTGGTGCAGCTGGGGTGTTTTTCGCGGGGCGCTGTTGGGGGCACGTGGGACGCCGTGAGGGCCGGGGGCGTAATGAGGTTCGCGTCGACAGCATCCCCTCCGCCGCCGTTGCCACCGCCTCGCTGTGTGACCTTGGACGAATAGCCTCTCTGAGCCTCGCGTGCCTCGGCACCCTCAGGGCGGAGGGCGGTGCTGTCTGGGAGTGCGAGCAGAGACTCTGCGTCAACAGAGGTGAGGGTGGGGTGGGCACAGGATTACCTATGAGGGACACAGCCGCCGCCTTGCCGCCCGGGAGAGCTGTGCTGGAGGGGATCATCTAGCCGCTTCTGTTTTTGGAGATGAGAATGGGGTGGAGGTGGGGGCGCCACACCCACGGGATGGAGGCACAAGAGGGGTCCTACACCCGGGCTCCTGGTGCGTCTGGGGACTTGACCCGCACCTCCTCTTTGTCACGCTGCAGGAGGGATTCGATTTAGGTTCTGGACCAGTGTTCCTGTTAGTGAGCAGGAGCCCTGCTGCACTGAGAAAGGAGGCGTTACGTTGTCTTTCGTCTTGAATCTTGGCATTGGGAAGTGGGGATAGGGCGTTTCTCTGTCCTGGAAACCAAAGGTCCATGCAGCTGACACCCCATGGACCCAGCCTGGGGTGGATCTACTTTTTGGGACCACCAAGTCACAGGCCCAGGGCAGGGCCTGGTTGGGTCAGGAAGTCTGGAGGCTAGAGGGGTCTAAGCAGCTTCTAGCTGAGGGTTTGGAGTGGGGGTTTGTGGGAAGGGGGTCCTGGGCAGACAGGGCAGCTCTCCTTGGGGAGACAGGAGGATGTGGTATGGTGGGGTGCAGTTCACCCTTTCTCCGTCCATTTGTGAGAGAGAGAACACTCATACTTATCCTCATACCTTTGGCCTCCCAGAGGGAGGAGGAAATAGAGTCACATCGAGACTGAGTTGATGTAAAACTGCCACAGCTACACCTGACCTCCCAGCCTTGCCTTTCTAGGCATTGTTCTGGGTCTGTGTGACCCCCACTGTGTGGCTAGTCCTATTTCTGGAGGCAGCAGGAAAGTGTGGCCTCAGTGGGCACTCTTTTTACAAGCGTAAGACTTAATGAGAGGTTAGACAGAGCTTCCGATGGACTGAGTGCTTAAACCAGGACTGTGTCCTGGGCTGGGGTGTAGGGAGGGTGGAAAGTGGTGGAGTTCCTGGTTCAGAGAGTCCCAGAGCAGGTTGAGAATGGGGATTGAGGAATGAATGAAAAATGAGGCCCCAAGAGGTTCAGGGTTGCCTCTGAGGCACAGAGGTGGTATGGGGGTGCAGCTATAGGTGGAGGGCAAGAAGGCAGCAGGTTCTGGAGCTCCACACACAGACAGACTGTTTTTGGCTCTCTCTCCAGTCTGGAGCCTTAGGCCCCAGTGTGGGACACCCTGCAGTAGCACTTAGCACCCTGTGGAGCAGGACTCTAGGTTCCTGTGTAACCATCCATCTGTCCATCTGTCTGCCTACTTGTCATGTTCCTGGGCCTGTTCTTCATGTCAGAGGCTCCACTGGGCCTTGCTGAGCCCTGCCCTGGGTAGGATAACCTTGAAGTAGCCATTCTCTAGAAAGCTGAGAGGGGCCCGAGCTGATGGCTCTCTTTCTCCCAGAGAGAAGTTTTCCCCAATTTCCCTAAGAGAAACCGAGAGCCAGAAAAGCCTTCAAGTCCCTTGTCCAGTTTTCCAGCCCTCCTCATCGTGAGACTTGTCCATAGGAGCACCCCTGACCTGTTGACAGCCCATCTAAGGGGGAGGGGAGTCTTTTTCTTTTTTGCTGGAGTTGGGGCATTCCTCAGGGTGTACATTCTTCACATCTGCCTTGTGAGTCCCTTTAGTTGTGGGGGACAGCAGGCTCCTAGCAATCTGCTTTCTAGCAGTCCTTGGGGATCCAGCTGGCCTGGGAGTGGGGGAAGGGGAGGCAGGAGGTGGAGGGAAGGGGGAGGGGGGCCCCTCAACCCTTGAGCTGTATTCTGAGAAGTCTGAAGTCCCAAGGGCCCACCCTGAGGGCCATTCCTGGCTGTTGTAGGATTGGTCTGAAGTGTCTCTCTGCCACTGCCCTGAAATTGCTGTTGCTTCAGAAACCAGGCCTTTGGGGGTTTGCTTTTGCAAAGGTGGGGGTGGAGTGGGGAGCTTTGTCACAGAGCTTCAGACACCAGCTGCACCAAACCCTGCAAGGAAGAGGCCACTGCCTATCCCTGTGTGACAGACGAGGGAACTGGGGCACAGAGGTGGGAAGTTACTTGCCTGTGCAGCTGAATTTGAACCAGGACTGCTGGGCTCTGCAGCCCATGCTCCTGACCAAGTCTCTGCTGGCTCTGGAAGACTGTGCCGCTTGGGCCACACTCAGGACTTGGCTGGCACAGGAGGGGGCCTAGTGGTTCCCTGTGAACATGGCTGCAGCTGGAGGAGGCTCAACACCCTGTCCTGCTTCTGGTGAAGAATTACGTGGATGAGAATCTGGCTTCTAGGGGACAGCAACTGGCAGGGATCTCTGCTGCGAGAAAGGAGGCTTGCTTTTTCCCGCCTCCTCGGCTCCTGAAGTCACTTGCCTCCCCCGCTGCTTACTCTGTCCTGAGCTCTGGGCAGTGCATAAGATGCAGCTCCGGCCCTCTGGGCTTCCCATCTCATTGCTAGCACAGGCAGGTCACCAGCTAATTGAGGCAAGATGAGCAGAATGCCTACTGGGCGCCACACTGAGATGGGTGAGGGGTGTGCCCTCCAGGGCAGAGGTTGGCTAAGAGTAGGGTGGGGCTCTTCCTGAGAGCATGTGGTTAGAGAGCCACTCCCACAGCTGCTTACAGGGCCCAGCCCAGGCCCCTGCTTGGGCTCCTCTTTATTTGGTCATTCATTCGTTTAACAAATGTGAACTGAACACGGGTTCTGCCTGCCAGGTGCTGGAGGACACAGGGTTTGGCAAAAATAGTCACTGCTTTTGTAAGGTGGGGAACATAGACATAACATGATCCCAGAAGTGAGAAAGGGGGCCCTTTTAAAGATTTCTCAAGCTTATGCTGAGATGGGTAGGGGTGGGGTAGGGTTTGTGCTACCCTAAGGAAGGTTCTCTGGTGCTGAGACTCAGGCCAAGGTATGGATGGGGGACGGGATTGTTCCAGGCAGAGGGCACAGCCTGGGCTAAGACAAGCAGGCAATAGGCAGTGGGTTGGAAGGGAAGACAGGGAGGGGGTCCTGCATGTTCTGGGCCAGAGTGTTTTGTGAGGAGTCTCCAGGAGCCTTTGCTCATCAGCCACTGGTTAAAAGTTTCACCCAGGCCTCCAGGAAGCGTTCTGGGGGACGGGGGTACCTTGTGGGCGTTGGCAGTCATTCCCCCATTGCTGCAGAGGTGTGGCTGGAACAGCCTCTTCAAAAGGTAAAGAGGGCTTCGTACCCTCGTACGTGGGCATTTTTCATATGCTGTGAGTCCACAGCTTCAGAGGGCGGCTGGAGTGGGTGAGGTAGGGGCAGGCCTCTCCAAGGGCCAACCTCCCTGGGGCCAAGCTGAGCATCCTAGGGTTTAAGGGGGTGCCCCACTGGGGTTGATCCCAGAGCTGCCCTGGCCAGACATGAGTGGGGGCATACCGTAGTTGCCCTCCCTCTCCCTGCACCCTGGGTTGAATGGGGCCTGGGAGCTAGCCTCCAACTGGAGGAACTGGGGGTTCCTGCCAGGGCTGCTGCTGCATTCCTGAGACCCAAGCTTTGACTTTCCCTGCGTCTCCTAACACCTTCTACCGGAGGTCTCCTGGCACCCAAGCTCATCACCCTGCCCATGAGGCAGGGCGTGGCCTGGGTGGGCATCTCATACTGACAAGTAGGGAGGGAGGTGAGGCTCCCAGGGCAGCTCAGCATCTGAGAGACCTCAGGGTCATGTCCCCCACAAGCCTAGCCCCTGACTATGTGGCCGTCACCCCTATGGTTTCTCTTCCTCATTCCTTGGACTAGCCAAGGTCATTTATGGGTCACTCATCTCTAAATACTTCAGTGTGTATCTCTGAAAAAGAGGACTGACTTCTCTCCAGAATACAATTCCATTATCTCACCAAATAAGATCAGCTCTTATTTCTTAATGTCATTTAAAATCCAGTCCCATTCACATTTCCCTATTACCTCCCAAATGTATTTTTTATAGGTAGTTATTTATTTTTCTTCTTGCAGCTGGTATAATAGAATAAACCAGGTCAGTTGTCCCACAGAGCATCCTGCCTTCTTGGTCTCTCTGTGTTAATCTAGAACAGCGGTTGGCAAACTTTTCCTGTGAAGGGCCAGATAGTAAATATTTTAGACTTTGCAGGCTAAGTGGCCTCTGTGGCAACTACTCAAACTTGTTTTGCTTTAGTGCCAAAGCAGTTTTAGACAACATATAAACAAACCGCCGTACCATTGTGCTCCCATAAAACTTGACAAAAAAACAGGCAGCGGCCCCACAGTCTGTTTTTTGCCCACCCCCTGTCTACAACACCCTCCCCTCCTTTATATTTCCCCTTGCTGTTTGGGCGGAAAAAAGGGTCAGTTGTCCTATGGAATAGCTTGCCTCCCGAGTTTGTCTCATTGCTTTCTCGTAGAGTCATTAAATTTATACCCCTAAACTGTGCTTCCAATAAACCAGAAGTTGGAGCTAGGGCCTGATTAGATCCAGGCTAGACATTTTGTGCAGATACTGTGCCCTCGTCAGTGGTAACTTGGTGCTGCCTCACATCAAGTTCCGCTGTGAGCGAGGGGCCATTGACCTATGCATGACTGGCTGACGTCACATTGCTCCATCGCAAACTTGTGTTATTCCCCTTAAGAACGTAGGTCATCTTATTCGAGGCACTTGGGCAATCTGTGAGCATCCACTTCTGTCAACCTTTTCCCTCCTGGTTTAGCATCCACTGACTCATTGCCTCCAGCGTTTGTTTCCTTGGGGGTTATAGAATTATTTGGCATTTGGTCATTCTTTTGTTATCTAATAGCGAGAATTCTTCTGCAAAGAAGAGCTTTCTTTCAACCACCAAGTGCAATTTCATTACAGGAAGGCCGGGAGACAGGCTGAGTTATTTCTCGTTATTGCCAATTTTCAGAATAAAGAGTTAGGGCATTGTTACTGTCAGTGGTGACAAATGAGGGTTTGGGTTTGTTTGTTTTGCTTTCTCTTTTTTCCCTAATCTCTGTGAATTCTCCAATTTTATGTATTCCATCTGTCATTATTCTTTTTGATGCTGAGATGATCTCAGCTCATCCCATTGCGGGCCAGACTGCTCACACAGGCTTCCTGGGGATGCTTTCGACTGCCCCTGCCCTGCAGTTGCCTGCTCTTGGGGAGCTGAGCTGTGGGGGGCAACCCCTCACAGGTGCCTATATATGGCCCTGATCTATCACTGGGAAGGAAAGCTCCAAGGACATGTTATCTTATGTGGGCCCCCGTTCTTGCTTCCTTCCAAACATACTATTGACTTTGACCTGGCCCCAGATGTGCTTGGTGTGTGACCTTAATATTGTGGCCCCTGGCTGTGGGGTGAGGGGTGGGGGTGGGGGGTGGGGTTGCATCCCTTGGGGTCACCTGCTCCAGAACTGGCTCCTGGAAAGTGCCAAAAAGTCCCCTCCTTTCCAGACTGCCCTTCCCACCAGATTCAGGTGGGCTGGGCACATGAGCCCTGTGCTGGCGCTTTGGCCCCCAGAAGCTGCAGCTCAGTGCCTGTTGGCCAAGCCCTGGGTCACCAGGGTGTCGGGTAGGGGTGAGGACTCTTGGTGAACGTGGGGTGTGGGTGGGGTAGTGGGAGTAGAAGCCCCTCTGCTAGAGAATACAGGCACCCCTCGGATTGCTGAGAGCAGCAGGGGTTTAGGCCCTTCCTAAAGGGAAATCTGCTCTCCCTAATGTGTGCCTTCCCCACTTCCCGCTCTTCAAGCTCCTGCTGGTGTCCTTGGAGAATGGGAGGCTGCTGAGCTTGAGTGGCGAGGTCTAGCAGAAGCTGCGTGTCTCACCCTGTGGCAGGGAGGGCGTCCATGGCTGCAGCCAACAAGGGTGAGTGCCCTCCTGGCAGGAGGGGTTTGCAGGGTCTTCCAGCAGGCCCTGGTGGGAGAGGTGTTATTGCGTGTGGGGCCTGCATTGGCTGTGTGAGTCGGAACATGAGTACAAATTACATCAGTAACTGCACCAGTGTTTTTGCCAGAA
The DNA here is from genome assembly GCA_004027555.1 of Craseonycteris thonglongyai. Classification (NCBI taxonomy): domain Eukaryota; kingdom Metazoa; phylum Chordata; class Mammalia; order Chiroptera; family Craseonycteridae; genus Craseonycteris; species Craseonycteris thonglongyai. The sequence continues at coordinate 103,630 of PVKE010000248.1, read as the reverse complement.
CCTGGAGCACACCCAAGCCCTAGTAGGGAACCTGGGGACCTCTGCTGGCTTTTAGGTATGCTGATCTTACAGAGGTGTGTGCCCTTGTCCCCTTGTTCCAGCCTCCCTGTTCCACTTGGGGGCCATGATGGGCTTGGGGGAGCACTGGGGTTGGCAAGGTGGGCTAGAGCCACAGTGGGCTGTGGAAAGGAATCTGGGTTTCATTCAGAGTCCAGGAGAGCTCATGGGGGGTTTGGGGCAAGGGAGACCTGGTGAGATTTGAGGGTCAGGTCTGGGGGGGCTCAGCTCAGCAGGGAATGCAGAAGTGCCAAGCTGGCTCCCCAGGGCCTCCACTGAGTGTCCAAGAACTCAGGCCAAGATTGGGCCAGGCCCTCCCACCAAAAGGACTCTGAGCCAGGCCCTTGGGAGGCCTAAGGGCTATGGGGGCCAGAGATGATTAGGGTCATGCTGTTGGCAAGAGGGACCTCCCCAGCCTAGGCCCTCAGCCCAGCTTCTGATACTCTGCCTGTCACAACCTCCCCTGCCTCCTGGCTTTGGAGAACTGACCCCACTGAGGACAGCTAAGGGGTTAAGCAGAGGAGGGGAGGGCACCTCTGGGAAGGGTCCAGCAGGCTCCCCTGGGTTCTTCCATCTTTCCTGCCAGTGATCAGTGATGAGTTAGGGGCAGCTGCAGCCTCTCCTAGGTGGGTGAGCTCCCTGTGGGTTTTGGTTCCCTTTGTTTTTCCCACCCCCAGGCAGGTCCCTTAGAGTCTGTTCCTGTCTCTGCCCCACCCCTAGCAGGGGCAGGCAGGGGCCTCAGGGACAGGCATACCTAGAAGAGAAGATCTAGAGATAGGGAGGTTGGTCCTACCGCTTTTTCTGGGCAGGGACCCTGAGGCCTGGGCTGAATCCCGCACCACCCGGGCCTGGGTGAGAGGCTGGAGGACTGTCTCTTCCTGCCTCTGGTGGCAGCCTTAACCCCTCTAAGTGAGGGGTCAGATTAGACAATCCCTGACTCTCCCTGACACCCATTCTCAGGGCGAGTATGTTTTGTGGGACAACTGGGCCTCAAGCCTCATGATCCCTGGTATCCATAGGATGTGGCCTGTCCCTGAAAGGAGCCCCGCCAGTGGGCGCCGGGTAATGTCAAGGACAGTCGCAGGGGGCGGAGAGGCAACAAGAGGGCTTTGTTTCCTGGTGGTAGAGCACGGCTGCAGCCCCTGGAGCCCCCTCCCACTCTCTTCCTAGGCAACAAGCCCAGAGTCCGCAGTATCCGCTTCGCGGCGGGCCATGATGCAGAAGGCTCCCAGAGCCATGTCCACTTTGATGAGAAGCTACATGACTCAGTGGTCATGGTCACCCAGGAGAGTGACAGCAGCTTTCTGGTCAAGGTACGTGCACCCCTCCCCCCGTCATCAGCCTTACCCCCGCCACCTCCTCCTCAGCCCTGTCCGGCTTCCTGGGCCTGTCTGCTCCGTCTCCTTTAAGCTGGCTTCATCAGCATGTCTTTGTCCCTCCCTGGGCCTTGGTTTCCCCATCTGTAAAGGGGGAGGTGGTGAGATTGCAATGAGATGAGTGTGCTTAGAATGTTACTCGAATAAGGTGAGCAGAGCAGAGCTGGTGTTGTCATCGGTGTTGCCCCAACAACAGCGATGGAAGGTAGGTGTCAGGGCGGTGCTGCCAGTCCTGGGTTCGGGTCCACGTCTGTTATTCTGGCTCTGTGACCTTGGGCAGGTCACCTCAGCTTCTTATTCTCTGAAATGAAAACAATTCACACTCCATAGAGTTGGTACAAAAATGAAGTGGAAGAAGGTATGTATGTCACACAGGTGTGAGGCTAATTATGCTGATAATAAGGTGTGACTTTATTTACCTTTTTTGCCAGCCCCCAGGCAGATTCACTCCCATGTTGTCTGCTTGGTGGAGCATTACCCTCTTCTACTGGTCACACCTCACACACCCTCCAGTGTGGCTTCTGCAACTGCTGGGACACCATCGGGTCCCACATCTACTTAGGAGGGGCAGAGGACATCTCTGCAGGGGATGGATTGTGGAGACAGGAAGCGAGGCCCTCCGGTCGGACAATAAGCCAGGATTTCGGAGCTGAGCAGTAGTGCTGGGGTGGGGGAGGCAGTGTGGAAGGGGGTGTCTGGACCATGGAGACTACCCTGAGGAGGGGCCTAGGTTCATACCCATTTCTGCCCAACTAGGAAATGCTTGCTCCTTCTCTTAGAGTTGACAGCTTCCCTGAGGGAATAAACAGAATGAACCAAACCTTTAAAATATAGCTACGGTACCTCTCCCTTCTTCCCCATTGCAAAACCCATTCATATCAATTAGAGAAAATTGGAAGACAGGAGAACTATAAAGAAATTTAAAAGTACCCACCATTCATTCTATCCAGAAATAACCATGATTAATATTTTGATGTGTGTCATTCCAGCTTTTTTCTTTTAAGCTTTGTTTCCAATAACAAGAAGCTGCTATCACAGTGTAACACTGTTTTTGCTTGCTTCTGCTGGGAACCATCTCCTTCCTCTGTCAGTAAATAATTTTCCACAAGATTTTACAATTGCCTGGTATTCTGTTATAATTTATGTTATCATCATTGCTTTTGCTGGTTACCTATTCCTGGTGTTATTTCTGTTTCTATTTTTTCACTGTTATAAGTGGGGCAGTGACGAGTACTTTCTGCACATCTCTGAGTATTTCCCCATGGAAAATTCCGCAAGTGGTGCAGCTGAGTCACAGGGTCACCATTGGCAGGTGCAGCCATAAAGCTCTCTTGAGAGGTGTACCCTCCACCTGCAGAGTGTGGGAGCCACACAGACTGAGCTTTATCACTCAGTGACATTAGCCCGATGCCATTGAAAGACTAAATGTTTCTTGCAGCCAATCCCAACTGGCCCCCAGGGTCAGAGCCATCCAGTCTCTGAAACTGAGCCAGAACATGTGTGCGCACATGAGTTGTGGGTGCAGCATGCACCCCTGTGCCTCTTGCTCAGCCTACCCTGGTTGTGACCCTTCACGCAACTGGAGTTTCCAAGTATGGCATCTATCCCAGGAGGCATCAGTTGCCAAGCACTGTGTATGAACAACAGAAATTGCTTTGACCCCAAGTCAGCACTGTTGGACACAGGGAGCCTTTGAGTGGGCAGGCAGGCATCCCTGTTCAGAGGCCAGCAGGGCAGGCAGGGACCTGGGTTCTGTGGCTGGTGCCAGGCCTGTGGGCCAGCTCTGGACTGACACAGCTGGTCTCATGCCTGTGTTTCTAGTTCTATCCCATCCTTCATCCCGTGCAGTCTGCTGCCCCATGTCTCCCTGTGAGTGACTGGAGACCTGGTGTTCCTGACCCTGGGCTGTTGGCTCTGGGCCAGTACTGGTCGTGGTGGGGGCAGGTTGTGGGACTCTGAGCCTCCCCTTCGGGCAGTGGCGGGTGCCTTGCTATGTGCCACTCATGGCAGGAGAGGCCAAGAGGCCTCTAGCCAGTAATTTCCTGGCTTCATTTTCTTGTCCATAAAATGGGCCACCGAGGAGCTGTGGGGCTTGTGAGACAGATGCTGAGTGTGCTGGCCCAGCTGTGGGGACGAGATCCTCAGGGGAAGGGCCTGGAGCCACCAGGCTGGGAGTGTGAACCAGTTGGAGTGGTGGGGGGAGCTAGGCTCCCCTGGGGTCCCCAAGGAAGCAGGTGTGAACATGCCTCCTTCCCCCACCCTTGATGCTGCAGGTTGGCTTCCTGAAGATCCTGCACAGGTATGAGATTACCTTCACTCTGCCCTTGGTGCACAGGCTGAGCAAGGACATCCGAGAGGCACCTGTTCCCAGCCTGCACCTCAAGCTCCTCAGTGTCATTCCTGTCCCAGAAGGTGCGTCCTCTGCTCAGGGTGCTGGAAGCCTGCCCTCCTCCAGAGCCTGGGTGTGAGTGGGAAGGAGAGCATGGGGCACTCCCTTCCTCCCATTTAGGGGGGACAGGCAGCTCAGCAGTTGGGGACATGATGCCTCTACATGAACGTGTAGTGTGGCCAGTTCCATGTCGCAGATGTCACTCACTGGACAGGAGTCCATGGGCTCACACTGTTGGCCTACGTCTGCCCATTGCCTGATTGTTTTCTCAGGGGGATGATATGAGCCACTGAGGAACTGGCTCTGGACCTCCAGCCCTCCCTCTCTCTGGTACCTCAAGAAAAACCTGCCAAAGCCTCAAGAACTCTAGGAGGCTCCTTCCTAGCACCCACCAGTCCTGGGCTTTGGGTTGGGATTGGTTTTCCCTACCCTGCTAACTTCAGCCTTCAGACCCTCCCGAGGCTGGGGTGTCAGTTTCACCATGTGCTGAAGTGCCAGCTTCAATTTCATGCCCCCCAACCTCCTCCTCATGGCCTTACCCTTAAGTGGATTGAGCAAACCCCCTCAGACCTTTGCCTCTTGCCACCTGGTCTGCTCAAGGCCTGCCATACCCGCCCCATTTTCCCAATCTCCCCCTTTCCTTGCCTGCCTTTTTGGGGACTCCGTGGGCCCTGCTCCTAGAAGCCTGAGTCTGACCTTTGGAGTCATGATTAGGGGTGGCCTGCAGAGCTCACTGAAGATGGAAGTTTCCCAGGCCTGTGCCCTAGCCCTGGGGGGATGGGTCCTGGGCCATTCTTGCCCCTTTGGAGGGGGCAGCCAGTCTTGGTGGTGGGTGGGGGCTGGAGGCCATGGAAGTGCTGATTGCCTGGACAGGTTACAGCGTCAAGTGTGAGTACACAGCGCACAAAGAAGGCGTCCTCAAGGAGGAACTGCTGCTAGCCTGTGACGGTGGTGCTGGCACCTGTGTGCGCGTGGTGGTGCAGGCACGAGTCATGGGTGAGAGTGTGCAGCGTGCATCTGGCTCGAGGAGGGAGGGGCCGACATGGCCAAAAGGGGTTTCTGCCTTCCTCAAGTCTGAAAACGGGATCATCGTCCGGCTGGGGTTCCCCATCTCCTTGGTGGGAGTCTTTCTACCCTTTAGTAGAGCTCAGCGGGAAGGTGGAGGGGCCCCCTTGGAGTGGGTGGGCCTAGGGGTCCAGCCTGGCATACTGACTTGTATCCTGCCTTACAGACCGGCACCATGGCACACCCATGCTGCTGGATGGTGTCAAGTGCGTGGGTGCTGAGCTAGAATACGATTCGGAGCACAGCGACTGGCACGGCTTCGACTGAGGCCCACGCCCCGGCCCACCTCGGGGCCCCTCAGCCTTAATCTCCACCTCATCTCTCCAAATGCTGCATGATGGTGTGGCTTCCCTGTCCTTCCCTGGGGTGGGCATGGGGCTGGAGTGTCCAGGGGCCCCTAAGCCCAGGCCTCGCTCATTCCTCACCTCTGCCTTCATTTGTGCCACCTCCCTGCCTCTCCTGCATCCTCCTCTTTCCACTTCCTCCTCTCTGTGTGCCTCAGTCTCCTGCTCGAAGAAATGGGTTGAGCCCCCAAGGAGGCTATCTGAAGGGGAAGAGGGGAGGACCTGGGGTGGGTTCTACCCACCTTCCACTGCAAGCCATAGGAGCTCCAGCCGGGGCCTGGAGGAGGAGGGAGCTGGCTCTGTGATGTTGTAGCCCCCGTTACTGCTGCTGCTGTCTTATTTCAGCCACCTCTCCTGCCCCCTCCCTCTGACCCACTGCTGTCCATGGTGAGTAGGAGGGAGGTGCAGTTACTAGCTTGTACCCCCCAGGTGTGTGTTACTTGGTTTTTAAATGACTGGTTGAGATAAAACCCTAAATAAATAAACTTTCAGTGGACATGAGGCCTGCAGGATTTTTATTCTCCGGGTCCCTGAGAATGCCCGATCCTTCGAAGATGGACCAAGGAACAGTTTTGGCTAAACTCATTCTTTTAGGAGGCAAGGGCACTGTGTGGTATTATAGCACCTGGCCTGTGAAGAGCTATGTGCAGGTGGCAGAAAAGCTCCTAGAACAATTTGGGTGGGGAGGGGCCTTCTGCCCAGGCCAGAGAGTGGTCTTACGGACTGGGTGAGCTCCATTTGGGATGCTTGGCAGGGAGACAGCAGCACCCTTTTAGTCAGTTCCTAGCCCCATACAGCTGAAAGCTTTCTCCTTTCTGGAACCTCCACTACACTGCTGTGGTCCATGCCCTCATGTGAGGTACCAGCCAGCTATGGCTTCACCTTGAACATAACTGCTTTATTGCAGGTATGTCCAACGCGTGGCCCAGGGCAGCTTTCAATCAGGCCCATCACAAATTCTTCAAATGTTAAGAGACTTTTCTGCAGCCTTTTATTTATTATTTTTAGCTCATCAGCTATTGTTATATTTTATGTGTGGCTCAAAACAGTTGTTCCAATGTGGCTCAGGGAAGCCAGAGTTGGGCACTGGTGCTTTATTGCCACCTTAGGGTTCTTGGGCAGGTCGGGCTGTTGCATGTTGTGGGTGGGCATAATGGCATGCTAAGTTGAAGGGAGAACTGAGACCAGTTCAGTGTTCCCTCTGTCCTCCCCACTGCCCCCACCCCCACTGCCTTCCCGTAGCTGGGATAGGGTTCAAGTAGGTCATTCACAGGCTGCCCTGCAGGCTTTCCCAGATGGGTCATCTGTCCTGAAGAAAAGCCTGTCCCCCAGCATGCTACCTCCACACCCCCTCATGAGTGCCTTCACCCTGTGCCCTCGTTAGCCTGCTATTGCCCTTTCTATAATGAACAGTCATACATGGGTGGTCAGCACCACACCCAGGAAGGTCCTACTACTATGTCCCTCTTGTGTTGCCTTCCCGTCATTTTTCTGTGGCACCAGGTTGCTCTGCCTGCTGCCTGTGTGGGCTGAGCCCACAAGCAGTGCATCTGGCCTTGCAGCCCTTCTGCTGCCCTCCTGTAGTGGCCTTGCTTGGCTTCTCCCTCCCACCGCCTCCACCCCCACCCTCAACCCACCCCCAGTTCAGGCCAGAGCCCAGTCTTCTGGTGCATTCTGCCTTCGTAGTTGCGTGTTCCCCGTGGGAGCTCTAAGTCTCCTTGACCTCAGTCCTTGGCTGGCTCTTCAGCCTAACAGTCATTGGACCAGGGCCCAATCCCAAAGCCAGAGTCTCTGGATGTGTCCCCACCCACTCTCTTGCAACCTCATTTCCCTGGGCAGGAAGGCGGGGTAGGGTGCTCTGACATCAGAACAAGGACATTTGTCCACCCCACGGGCTCCCCTGAGCCCGGACCAAAAGCGGGAGGGGCCGGGTATTGCACCCACACGCCCTCAATTGGAAAGAAAGTCTATGGCAGCGCGCACCGAGCGACTGGTGCTGACGTCGACAGCAGTGACCTTAATCTCGGTGTCGCCAAACTGCATGGCGGCGCGAATCTCGCGGCGGCCAGGGGGCGCCCCGGCGGCGTCTGGGCCGCCTTCGGCAGAGGCGGGTTCGAGCTCCAGGCTGAGCGCGCCGCACTTGCGCACGCCCGGGTCGGTGATGAAGCGCGGGTCCTCCGCGGCGCAGCAGTACAGGTTGATGAGCACGCGCCGCTGCCCCGGGCGCGCTGGGCAGTAGCTGCGCCGCACCTCCTCGCCCAGGGCTACGGACTGCTCGGCGGCCACGAAGCGCTCGAAGACATCGGTGCACCAGCGGCGGCCGTCGCGGACCAGCAGCTTGTCGGGGGGATGGCGCCCCTCCACGAAGCGGTTAAGGACGCCCACGCCGTAGGTGAGCGGTGAGCGGCGCACCCGCACCACGCCCGGCGCCTGGCCGAACAGCACCGCGCCCTTGAGGATGGTGAGGCCCACGTCGTGCGGGACCACCACACGCAGGCCGCGCGCGCCCAGCGCCGCCTGCACCGCGTGCTGCAGCACCGCCGACTCGGCGAAGCCGCCCACCAGGAACAGCAGCTTCACGCCTTGCACCTCCGGCCGAGACAGCAGTGTCTCTGCAGGATGGGGTGGAGGGGGGCCGGTCAGGAGAAAGGAGAGAAGGGGAAGGGAGGGAGAGCGCGGGCTGCTGAGGCCACCGCTTCGCAGCTGCCGGCACCTCCCTCCACCTGCCTGCACCTTCCTGGCAATTAGAAACGAGCCATTTCAACTGTAAAATGGTCCCAGTTCTGATGAAGGAAACACTGAGGGCTCCTGGTGACCCTCATGGGCTCTGCCTCCCCAACACAACCCACCCCCCCACACACACACGGAAGGCCTAAAAGAAAGATATGCATTTAAACCAGCTAAATGCCTACTGCCTTACTGCCTGCAAGACCTTGTGCTCATTCTTGACACTGCAGTTCATTTAAATCCCTGTAATAAGTTATGTGAACCCAACGCAATCACCCCGTTTCATAAATGGGGACACTGAGGCACCAGAGGGCCTTTAATTTGGCAAGACTACACCTCGTCCCTCCTAGCTCTTAATCCCCACCACACTGTCCTGGTGTTGCAGATGATTCTGTCTCATTCCAGTGTATGGATGTGCGGAGGTTTCCACACTAATGGGGGCTGGGGGTGGGGGGCGTTAGTACCGCATCTGGGTGTGCATGTGGGGGTGAATGGAAGACTGAAACTCAGGTGCTCACCTATGTGCTGGATGATTCCATTGACTGTGGGCTGAAAGAGCTCATTCATGGCCTCGCAAGACATCCTGAGCATCCCCTGTGAGGACCATTTCACGAAGTTCACGCTGTAGGTGAAGGGGGCACAGACCCATGGGTCAGGGTCCGGGGCCCTACCCCTGCTCCAGGCCGATGTGCCTGGGCTGAAAGCATGTTGTTATCCCAGCCTCACTCTTTCAGGGGCTTTTGCCACCACCTGCTTCTGTTCCAGACTTGAGGTCCCAGGAGAGGAACCATGGCACATTGGCTGGTTGTGTGTGTGTGTGTGTATAAATACGTGTGTGCACGGCTGTGGAGGGCGGGGAGGAGATAGACATGGACCCTTCCCCGGCCCTAGATCCTCTTGCCCCAGTTGGGGGCCCGCGCCTTCATTCCCCCTGGGTTACTCAGGTTTTGCCACCCAGGCTGGCCTGAAGTGTGGGTGCAGCAGATGGGGCACACTCCCACTGCCCCCTGGGGTCCACAGCCTCCCTTGTAGGGGCGTTTCCCATCGGCACACCCTGCCTGAGCCCACCTGCTCCTGCGCAGGGCGGTCTCCACGTTGTGGCCTCGCTGCTTGCGGTAATAGTCGATGAACGAGAAAGGCAGTGAGATGTTGAGCGCCCCCGCCCGGTGCGGGCCTGCGGTGCGTTTGCGGGCCTCGAAGGCGATGGTCAGATCCACCCACGCTGCTGGCCGTTGCCTTTTGAAGGTGGCAATAAAGTCCTCACCAAAGATGCGGCCCAGAAGTTGTTCGAAGGCTAGGTCCACGCCCACCGCGCCATAGGGGCCGCCTGGGTGGGGCAGGGGGCGAAGAGGGTGTCGGTACTGACCGCACTGTCCCGGAGGCATCGTGGGGCTGGGTACCCAGGGCGCTGGCTACTCACCCGACGCCTTGTAGAGCTCCTTGAGGGTGCCATGGGGCTGCTCCAGCTGGTGCACGGTCAGGTCCACCGTGCCTCCCCCGCAGTCGGCCACCACGTAGCGGTCTCCTGCGGCGGCGAGTGTGGGCACACACTGGAGGCCTGCCTTGCACCCTCAGCCCTGCACCCTCTCCCGAGTCACCCAGCGGCTAGCCCTTGCTCTAGGCCCTGAGCACTGCTGGCAGTGGGGAGTGTGAGAGGCTTCAGGCATTTGAACCTCAGGTGACCAGGTAGAGGCACATACGTGTGTGTGTGTGTGTGTGTGTTGGGGGGGGAGGGGGGTTGGTCCGGGGCTCTGAGGAGAATCCCGGGGTGGAGTGAGTTAGGGGTGTGGCTGTGAGTGGGGTGGGGATGCACGTGACTGTGAGGAGGCTGCCAGGTTAGGTACAGGGGATGGAGGAGGAAAGGGCGGGGTTCTGGGGCTGGAATCAACTTTGTGAATGTACCCTCCCCCCGCCCCATCAGTATATGGTGTCCCACAGGGCTCAAGACATATTCCACCATCTCCTTGTCCCCCACCTGCTTGCATCTCTGCCCACAGCTCTCCGACCCCTGACTCCACCAGGAACGTGCGGCTGTGGCGGGACCTTCGCAGCTGCTCACGGGCTGGGGATTGAGGGACAGCCAGACAGTGAGCTTAGAGGATGAGGATGCTTCAGCGACAACCCTCATTCTCCATATTCCCGCCAATACATGCCAGGAACTCCTGGAGCAGCTAGCGCTCTGCAAACTCCCACTCCACTCCTCACTGGGAGAGGCAGTGCTGAACCCCAAGGGTGCAGAGAAACCCGGTAGGGTAACCTCAGGCACTGTAAGCAGCAGCTGAGGGGAAGCGTTGCTGGCCACAGGGCCTTCCCCTAAATGCAGGAGGGCTCAGGCTGTGGCAAAATCTGGGTTAGGAGGGTTTGAAGCTGTGTGTGAGCCAGGGAGGCCTTGGGGGGCTCAGGGGAGCCCAGAACCTCTCCCTATCATGAAGACGGCATATGGGGGAGGGGGGTGAATAAGGTTGACCATAACTGTCTCAGTGCCCAATCCTGGCAGCAGGACCTTGGGGCTGATGTGGGGGGGACAGGTGACTCAGTGGCTGTTTAGAGGAAAACTCCTGAAGACCTCCCCATCTGTTCAAAGGGGGGGCTGATGTCCTCCTCTGTCAGTGCCCAAGCACCCTCCACCCTGACCAGAGTAGCTGTCTCCCCAGACCCCCAGGCTCAGGGCTGGGCTGAGTACTGCCCTCCTCAGACAGTGCTCCCCCAGGGCAAGGTGAAAACTCTGCCCTCAGCTGGGGCTCCAGGTCAGGGCCATGTCTCCTCCCTCAGACTGAATGCTGCCTGGCATGTTTCTGCCCTCAGATTGGGCTCCTCCAGAATGGGGGCGGGGGGTGCTCCCCTTCACACTGGACGTGGCTGGGCCTCTAGTCTCAGGGACCCTCTGACCCCGCACCAAGGCGGCTCACCCTGTCGGAAGCTGGAGTCGATGGAGCGGCGCTCGCCCAGGCGCCCACTGCCTGGCGCCCGGCTGCTGAGGTCCAGGAGCTGGTGCAGACGCAACTTCCGGCAGTAGACAGAGGCGGCCTCCGGCTCCAGGGCGATGAGTAGTTGCTCTGCGTTCTCTCTAGACACCAGGCCAGCCTGGGGATGGGTGGTGGGCAGGGCCCGGAGCACATGGGCTACCACACCTCAGATGGCACCCAGGGCAGGCATCCGAGGGCCTGTGGGGCTCCTACCTCCTCCCCATCACGCCCCACCCATGCTAGGCCTCTCAGGCCCCTCCATGCTGCACACATCGGGAGCCACCCTGTGACCAGGCTGGGGAGGAACAGAACCATGGCCAAGGACACCGTGGGGTGGCCCAGCAGAGACCCTAGACAGTGAAAACCCAGCGCTCCCGGGATCTGCCCTCTGAGCTGGCCAAGTTGGCCCAGGCTGTGGCAGGTTCCCCTTCACAGGGCACTGGCATCTGTTGGCTTACTGAACCCTCTTCCTCCACCAGGGTGGTGAGTGTCAAGTGGCCACAGGCTTCCCCACTCCCACAAGAACTTTGTTCCTGGGGAATCTAATGTAGGGGGAAGGAAACTCTTAACAGTGAAATTCCAGACACCAAGACAGGCCAGTTAGGGGAAGAAAAACGGGATCGTTACTTCCTGCAGCAGGGTGGGGAATCCCCGTGGGAAGTACTGTATGGTTTTGTGGGATTCCCTAGATTCTGACTAGGTGGGGGGTGGGGATGGGTGGGGATTGAGCCTTCCTGCCCGTGGCCAGCCCTTCCTGAGCTGGCAGCCAGGGGAGTGTGGGAGGAAGCAGGTAGGGTAAACGGGCACCGGGAGGGGCACTATGGTGGGGTGGGGTGTTTTGGCTGGGCACAGCTTAGCTCTCATTATGGTCTCTGTGGGGACTCATCCCCTTTCTCCCGAGTGCCCTTCTTCAATGGCCAGTGCACAAGAATCCCCATGCTGGGCTCTGCTTCCAGGAAACCTGACTTGAAACACTGGCTAAACTGGCCTGGGCTGTGCCCCTGTCCCTCAGCCCTCTGTTCCTGCAGGCCCATCCCCTCCCTGGTGGCAACAACCCTCCAAAATGCCCAGCAAGGGAATACTGGAGGTCTTTACACAATGACTGTGGTCCCAAGGGTGGTGGGGGGAATGAGGCTATGGGGCCATCCCTGGGGCCCCCCGGAGCAGTGTCCGCTGCCCTGCCTGCAGATCTCACCAGGTAGGCAGCCTCCCGCATGAACTGCTTGGCTGGCTGCTTCCAGATGGCGGGCACAGTCAACACCCAGCGCACACTGTCCTTTTCTGGCAGCGACGGGCATTGCTCCTTCAGCTCCTGGAGCAGGATGGGGTCGTGAGTAGAATGGCTGGCTTGGGTTAAGGGGGTGTCTTCAGCCATTTATGAGAGCTGGAGGAACTAATCAAGCCTCAGGAAGGACTTCCCAGCGGAGATGGGAAAATCTCTAACCCTCCCCGCACCAACACCTGTATGGCCCATGGTATCTGCTCTACCAGACAGGAAGGCGGGCTGGGGGTGGGGATTGGAGAATATGACCTCTAACCTCTGACTGGCTACCCATGGGATAAGAATGGGATGGGCACGGGTGGGGGGAAGGATGGGTCTGGGGGCCCCCTGATTCCATCTGCAGGGATGGGGCCGCGGCGCACCTGAAGGGCATGCTCCTTGAAGAAGCGCAGGGCATGGGCGAACACTTCCAGGGCAGGCATTTTCTTCCCATTTACCGCCTCCAGCTGGGTCTTCAAGGTGAGATCCTGGCAGGACACAGGGTGACTCTTCAGGAGGCCTTAGTTCTGCCTCGATTTCCGAACGACCTCGCTCAAAATCACCCCATTTCCTGGTGCTTGCCCTCTTTGGCATCTCTCACCCTCGCTCTCGTCTCCTGTTAGTTGTCCCCAGCCCCTTTTTAGCCCCGCCCCTGCTCTAACCCTATCTCACCCCCTCGCCCCGCTTCCCTCGCCTCTTTTCCAAGCTCCGCCCCTTAGCCCCTCCTCCATCCCTCCCCTCCATCCGTTTAGTGTTGCCACCCCCATGAGCTCCGCCCCTTCCCCTGCTGGCCCTGCCTCCCTGTCTGGAACCCGTCCTGAACCAGAATGGGTCTCACAGTGGCGCTGTGGATTTTCATCTTGAACTTCTCAAAGTAGAGCCAGTCCCGCACCTCCTCAGGGTCTAGATCGTGGTAGTAATCGCGAGCGGTGTAGCCAAAGCTGTGAAAGGCACCCTCCGGGGTCAGCAGCAGGCAGGTGGGGGTCTTCTGGTGGGCCACACCTGGGTCCCCACCCTCCCATTTCCTGCGGAGACAAGGACCTATCAGTGACGTCAGCAGCAACCCTCCCTTCCTGGGATGGGTGATGGCTCTGGGATAAGCTGTGTGACATGACAGGTTAGCCTCCTCCGGTCTCAGTCTGCCTGTAAAATGGGAATAACAGTACCTGCCTCCTAGGGTTCTTGTGAAGATGCTGCTTGGCATCCACTTAAATCTCCATCAATACTGCTTTTAGGGTCCTCCTAATCCATGGGGCCACAGGATCCATCAACATTCTCAGCTCGCCCTCCCATGAGGTAGATACCATTTGACCTCACCTCCCTGCACTCTGAACACACAGCAACAAGCCGTCATCCATCCATCCATCGCCTGGGTCTAGCTTCCTGATGTGTCTCTCCAGCACGTGAGCAGAGTCTTCCCAGTCAGTTGGTTTGCCTTCCTTCTAGGTTGTTTTCCACAGCCAAGCTCCTTCAGAGCATTTTTGACATTCTAGTCTGACCCACCTCAGCTGCTACACCCCAGCAGACTGCACCTCCAACAGGTCCCCCAAAACATAAATGAGATGCCAAACCTCTCTATCCACAGGTGCATCCAGATCTCTACCCAGAACTCCCTGCCCAGTTCACTGGCCAGGCAAATCCTTTCTAGCCTTCCTCTGCCTTCCCTGATGCCTTGACCCCTCTAGGCCAAGTTCACCACTGTAGCCTTTTGGAGCAGGAACTGTGAATCTAGGCTAGCCAGAAGGAACATGTGCAAAAGCTTAGAGGTGTGAAAGAGCAGAACTAGCTGTAGGTTAGCTCAATATGAGCAGGAGGAAATACAGGAGAGTTAAGGTCAGCTAAGGAGAATATCAAATGCCATATGGGAATTCTATCTTGGTGGGTTTTAAGTTGAGGAATGAAGAGGCATGACATTTATTTACCTTTAGAAAGGTCGCTGGTTCCCATGTAGCAACAGGCTGGAAGGGAGGGAGGATGAAGAAGAAAAGTCATCCAGGTGAGACAGGGTGGGGTTGACTTTAGGAGTTGTGGTTGTGGAGAGAAGTTGATGGGGGGCACTCAGAGATATTAGAGACAGAAATGATGGGACTTGATAGGGGTGGGGAGGGCTTGGGAGGAAGCCAGGATGTCCCCCTGTGACTTTCTATGACTGTCATTTCCACAGGACAGATAGTAGTGTCCCTTCATGGGTCCTTGGCCCCAGCATGGCCTCAGCTGCCTGTGCTGACCCCTGGAGGGCTGTCAGTGCCCAGAGCCTTTGGTCCCATGTGGCTGTGGCGGGAACAGAAAAAGGGGAAGGACACTCCAAGCTTACAAAGGTCAAGTCCCTATATCGTTGGGGCAGTGACCCTTCTGTCTGTCCCTCCATCCACCCTTCCAGCTATCCTTCCAGGCCCCGGGGAACCGTCTTGATCCTCTATCCTAGTCTAGGTTGGGAACTTTCGGGTTGCAGCCCCACTAAGAGACATTCAAAGGATTAGAGTCTGGACATAGAAATCCCAGCACAAGTTTTCAAGGAAGGAGATTCATTACAGCACTGCTTGTAATAGTAAAAAATTAGAAGCAAAAAAACACAACCTTATTATTACATGACCCAGCACTCTCTCTTCTGGGTATCTACCCCAAAAACTTGAAAACCTTAGTCTACAAAGGTATATGTACCCCAATGTTCATCGCAGCACTGTTCACGGTGACCAAGTCATGGAAGCAACCAAAGTGTCCTGTGATAGATGACTGGATAGAGAAGTTGTGGTACATTTACACAATGGACTATTACTCAGCAATAAGAAAAGATGAAACACTGCCATTTGAGACAACATGGACCGTGAGATCATCATGTTAAGCAAAGTAAGTCAGACTGAAAAAATCATAAACCATATGACTTTACTTACATCTGGAATATAAAACTGAAAGAAACAAAAACTTATGGACAGAGTCAATAATTTAGTGGTTATCTGAGGGTAAGTGGGGAGGGGGTGGAAAAGTAGGGTGGAGGCATCAAAGATACGGTGATAGAAAGAGAACTGACTCTGGGTGGTGAGCACACAGTGCAACACATAGATGATGTGATGTAGAATTGTACACCTGGAACCTATGTAATTGTTAACCAACCAATGACACCCCAGAGATTTAACAATTAAAAAACAAACAAATAAATAAACTCTAAAACTATCAGTAGGAGAATGGATAAATTATAACATACCCATACTGTGGAATACTACGCAACTCTTAAAAGTAAGTGGGGGAAGCCGGGATGGCTCAGTGGGTTGGGTGCTCACTTTGCAGCGCCGGGGACCAGGGATTGAATCCCGGCCCTGGCCTGTGCGGACCCATATGCTGAACTGGGAGCTCCCCCAGTTCAGTTCTCTCTCTGTCTCTGTCTCTGTCTCTGTATCTCTCTGTCAAAATAAAAAATAAATAAAAATAAAAAAAGAAAGTGGTAGCCCTATGTATTGACATTAAATGTCTACAAATTAATGTTGAAAGTTTAAAATAAGGCAAATTGTATGATATCCTATTTTTAATTAAAAAACATATGCAGGGGCTGTCTGGAAAAAAATCCAGCCATTGTCAATATGAGAGCAGTTACGTGGCTGGATACTTCCGTGACAGCCCTCATATATGCACATATTGTGTGTGTGTGTGTACAAGCCCAGAAAGAGCTATGTGCCTATTACTGTATGTTTGTTATATCTCAATCCAATTTTTAAAAATTAAAAACAGAGCCCAACATTTTCTGGAGAGGGAACAGAGCTGCTCCAATTGAGGCCGGGGGGCCCAGGCCTGGGGCCATTTTAAAGCTTTCTGCCTCAGCAGGGGGCCCAGATGAAGGGAAGAAGGAGCGCTGAGAGGACCCCGTGTCTCCTCAGTGACGGTACTTCCGGGACCAGACCCATCCCAGGGTGTGAGGACAGCTGCCCTACCCCCATCTCCCAGTCCAGTGGCCCTCACCTCATCATGTGGATGGCCTCAGGGTCACTGGCAAAGCTGAAGGCATAGCCACTGGATGTGGTACCAAAGTCAATGGCCACCACCACAGAGAAGGGGATCGGCTGGGGGGCTCGGGCCTCAGGTTTCTGCAAGTATAAGGCCTAGAGTTAAGGAGCAGCCCAAGGGCCAGGCTGACCACACAAGGGAAGCCTGCCCCTTCCCTGGCTGTGGTCCAAACCAGCCCTGATCCCACCCTGCCTGCCAGGACTCCCCTCCCTCCCCAGGCTCCAGGCTGAGCCCAGCAGATGTCAAATGCCTCTCAGGTGGCCCTGAGCAGCCTTTGGCTCAAGCTCCTGCTTTCCTGCCTCTGGGTCTCTGCCCACTTCTGTCTGCGCTGGCCTTGCCCCACCCCCACCTCATATCATCTCACAGCCTGGGCCCAGCCGGGACCCCCACCTCACACCATCTCACAGCCTGAGCCCAGCTGGGACCCCCACCTCACACCATCTCACAGCCTGGGCCCAGCTGGGACCCCCACCTCACAGCCTGAGCCCAGCTGGGACCCCCACCTCACACCATCTCACAGCCTGAGCCCCGCTGGGACCCCCACCTCACACCATCTCACAGCCTGAGCCCCACTGGGACCCCCACCTCACACCATCTCACAGCCTGAGCCCCACTGGGACCCCCACCTCACACCATCCCACAGCCTGGGCCCAGCTGGGACCCCGACCTCACACCATCTCACAGCCTGAGCCCCGCCGGGACCCCCACCTCACACCATCTCACAGCTTGGGCCCAGCTGGGAGCCACAGCGTTCCTCCTGGCAGCTTTATAGCACCTGGGCCTGTGTATGTTTGACCCTCTTGCTCTTTGTTGCCACGGTGACACGAAACTGTCTGCTTTGTAGCAGAGAAGAGAGGCCCCATGCAAGTGCCCAGAGTGGTCCCTACCTTCCCCCAGACCAAGCCTGGGCTCTCTCAGAACAAGGGGTCCCCAGGCTGGAACACTAGAGTAAGCCACCAGGGTGGGGCGACCCAGGGAGCTTGGGGGAGGGCTATGTCCTAGATACTTCAAGCCAGTGATCTCCAAACTCTTTTTTAGCAACTTGTCTCCTCTTCCCCAGATATAACGTGTATTCCAGTGGGGCTGAGGGAGCAACTCTGGGAACCTAGTGCTCTGAGGACCCTAAAATACTATATTCTCAGAAGTACACCTGCGCCAGGCAGGCTAGCTGCAAGGGCCGCTGGGTGTCATCCTGGAGGGCGTGGTGTTTGGGCCGTAGTACACGGGCTCACCTCAGTAGGACTGTTACCTCTATGGTCCAAGGTCAACTCTTCTGCGGGAGGTGTGGCTGCAGTGTGCAGGGGCAGGAGGCATGGTGGCACTCCCAGTCCAGACCAGGCCTTGCTCTCTGAAGGGCCCTCCCCACCACCCAGGCCACCCATCACCCAGATCCCCGCTCTGGGCTTACTGGAGACTGCGAGGGTGTGAGAGGGGCAATGCCACAGCTCTCCTGGGTCCTTGGGGAGCCGGGTGGGCTGGGAACAGGGGACCGCTCTGGGCTGGAGCCTGCAAAAACAGCACAAATCACTTGGGCACAATCAGGGTAGAGATGGGAGGCTCTCCCATCCGTCCTTGCTGGGCTACCCTCGTGGGGAAGGGGGACTAACTGGGTGGGAGGGAGGAAGAAAGGATGTGAGTGAGGTGGGGCAGGCTGAGGCCGATTATCAGGTAGAGGAGACCGCCTCGAGAACGACAGGTGCCTCACCTCCAGCCTGCTTGTCTGTCTCCCCCTGCACCACTCAGACAGAGCAGGGGAAAGGAGAGACAGAGCGTGTGGGGGTCAGGGAGACAGTCCAGAGATAGAAGGGCAGGAGAGACGGTGCGGGTAAGCTCCTGGGGTGAGGGGGAGGGTGGAGAAACCAGAAAAGGTGGGGGAACTATAGACCTAACTGCTCCCCTCCCCCTAGAGTTTGGCCACATGGTTCTTATCAGACCTGAGGGATGAGCCCCCCTCCCTTCCCCACCAAGAGCTAAGGACAGGCCCAGCTGGCTGCCTGCTAAGGATCAAGGTGGGGGTGCACCTCCCCCTGCCTAACCCTGACTTGAGGGGTATCCATAACAGTAGGAAGTGGGATCCTAAGACTCTCTCCACACTTAACACACATACATCTGGAGCCAGGTCCAGGGAGCAGGAGGCCTGACTGAGACCCTCCCCCGGCCCAGGACTGAGCTGGACCTTTGGTGGGATGTGCAGCCCCCAGAAGCAGCCTAAAGCCTGGCTTGGAGGCTCAGGCAGCTCAGCAGCCTGCCTGGCTAGACATCCCCAGGCGTGGGCTGGTGGCCTATCACCACCACACTGGACTTTGCTAAGGCCCCCGCGAGGGAGACTGGGGCCGCCCTGAGATTCATGCGTGGGCACTGGGAGGCCGATGGGGTCTGGTGTGAAGACCCACGGACCCAGAAGCCTGGTCTGTCTGGCTTCAGGCTGAGCAAGGGCCAGCACCTGTGCTCCCTCCGTGTCTGCCCTGCTCTGTGGTGTGCAGGTCCCAGCCCTCCCTGGCCTTGGGGTACCCTGGGAGCACATGTGAGGGGCCAGGCATGAGGGGGACTCAAGAGAGTGCCTGGACAGGGCTGGAGTCCATCTTGAGGTGCTGGAGGGCTAGGGACGTGGCACTCCCAGTCCCAGGGCTCCCTTTTCTCAGGCAGCCAGCATGGGCTTGGGCCCAGCCTCCAGCTCCAGCTTGAGGGGCCAAGTTTCTGTGGCTTGAGCCTGGGAAAGGAGGCCGGAAGGAAGGCCCGGCCCGCCAGGTCTTTGTGAGTGGACTTCCTGAGGAGCGTCCCTCCTGCCTCCTGGCCTCCCACCCCTGCAGAGAACCCAGAGCCTGCTCCAGACCAGGCCTCAGGCAGATGCACATGCACAGAGAATCCTGTGCACACGGACCCACCTGCAGACATACGCTCTCTCACACAAGGCCCTGTGCACAGAACTGCAAACACACCCACATGCACACACAAGGCCCTGTGCACACAGACCTGCTCTGCACGTGCACACTAATAGACAAGCAGGAGGCCCTGAACAGATGTGTTCTGTATGCACATGCATGCATGTACCACGTGCACAGTCCTGTGGGCACCAACCCTCCCTGCACACACACACACTCCCAGAGCCTCTTCCAGGAAAGGCACCTGTGGACAGATTGGGGAGTGAATATCCTGGCCGGGGCAAGTGAAGTGATGGGTTGGGGCAGAGAGGAGGGGGTCTTACCGATGTACAGCCCCTGCAGGTCCAGCTCCGGGACAGCCAGCATCTTTGCAGACCCTGTGGCTGTGACAGGAACAAGACAAGCAGAATGGCATCTATTTGCTCCTTTGTGCCCTCACTGAATGATTATTTATTTTACTTATTTACTTTTGGCTGGAGTGCTTTGAAGCAAATCCCAGACATTATATTGTTTCACCTATAAATTCTTCAATACATCTTTCCAACAGATAAAAATTAAAAAAAAAAAAAAAAGCCACCACAACACCATTATCATTGCAACAAAATTAATAATTCCTTAATCTCATCTACTGCTCAATTCCCACAGTTCCAGCTTTTCTCAAAAAGGTCATTTTAACAGTTGCTTTGTTGGAATGAGGATGCTCCTAAATGTTTTCAGAGCCCACTCTGTGCCAGATGCTGGGGGACATCAGAGACCCAGAGAGACACTGTCCCGGCCCTGGGGGCCCAAAGCCTGGTGGGAAAACTGATTATAACCAGTAATCACATGAGTGAATTTGAGATTCCAAATGATGGTGTCAAGGTCACAGCTGGATACAAGTGGGGTGGGAAGGGGATCACAGTAAGACTGCAGAGAGGGGCTGGGCTGTCCTGACCCTGCAGGCAGGCCCCTGTGGACCCCGTTTTAGATTTGGTTTTACTTGAAGGACAACTGCAAGTCTTAAAAGGTTTGACATGACAGAGTGGAGGTGGGGGCATGACTAAGTGTTTGTTTTAAAAAGTCCCGCTGGCTGCATGGTGAGTGTGGGTTACAGCGAGACAACATGGAAGCAGGAGCCCACTGGCTGTGTGTCTTGAGACAGAAGTGGAGACACTTACATTGGAGGTTAAAATCAGCGGGGCTGATGGAGGATGACTGGATTGGATATGGGGGACTAGGAAGAAGTTATCCTATTTGGGCGAGGAGGTGGACGGTGAGATGGAGAATACTGGAGAAGGGCAGGCTGGCAGGGGGAAGGGGCCATGTTCTGGGTGCAGTTCTGAAGCTGCTGAGAGGACAAAGGAGCCAGAGGATATATGATCTAGAAGTCACGGAGAAGCTAAGGTGGAGATGTGAGTTGGGGGTCATTGTCATGGCAGAGAGTCGAGTGGGAGAAGGGGAGAGAGAACCTGCACAGAAAGGTGGACCAGTGGAAGGTGGGCCAGCCAAGGAGACAGAGATCTCAGCAGAAGAAGGGCGTGAAGCTAGATGCCTTTGGAAGTAGTTAGATGAGACTGGAAACACCTGTGTGAATGGCCCAGGGCCACATTTTGGTGGAATGATGGGAATCGGGTGGAGGGCAGGTAAGCCTATGTGAAAAGCAAGCAGAGGATCAAAGAGTGGGGCTAGCTTCTCAGAACATGTCTAAGATCCAGAGCAGGCAACAGCTGAAGAACTTTAAAACTTGAGGGAGTGGGGAGGAAGGGTTATTTTCTTTTCTAAGACGGGAGGAACAAGAACTTGTATTGGTAAAATTCTGCCCAGGCTAGAGGCAGAGTCCTCCAGGTCACCAACAGCTCCGCTACTCAGTGTGGACTCGGGACAGCAGCATGGGATCCTCTGGGAGCTTGTTAGAAATGCAGAACCTCAGGCTCTGCCTCGGACCTGCTGAGTCACAACTTGCATTTTAAGAAGATCCCAAGTGGTCTGGTGCACATTAAAGTTTGAGAAGTGTGCTCAACTATCCCTGGGCCAGTCTTTGGATCACCAATGCCACTGTCCTCAGTGGTGGGCCTGGTGATCCCTCTGAATGGAAGTGCTGGCTGGCCAGAGCCTACTCCCTCTGTAGCCAGTGGCCTGATCAGGAAGTTTTGCTAACAGAACACAGAAGCTGGGCACTGTCACACACCCCCACACACAGAGGCACAGTTCACACGACCCAGCCCTGTCATACACAGACACCTAGACGTGTCCAGGATACTCTTGCATAGCCAGCACCACGGAGATTTCCAGACACACCTGATCCTGCTGTCTTTGGAGATGCACAGTTGGACGCCTAGGAATTAGAATCAGGAAAGATAGGGGCTGCTCATTGGCACTCAGAGTAGCTGGGTGATGCTGAGAAAGGCAAAACCAAATAGAGGAGGTGGGTATGGGCCTTGAGAGGCAGGGACAGGAGCCCAGCTCAGGGTGACAGAGTGGAGTGCTGCAGCGGACGCCCACCAGCTAATTCTGTGCACCTCTTCCCAATTCTGCACTCACTGACATCATGCTAGTAGCTTTGTCAACCATGGCAAATACTACAAAATCAGGGTTTTCTCCCTCTTGTAGAGTTGACTGTAAAACATTTATCAGCACACACTGGATCAAGGCCACAGGGAGAAGCTGGGGGCCCTCTTGGTACATGGTTTTGACTCTTCAGCAAAAGCTTACTGAGCATTTCTTTGTGCCCAGTTTTGAGCTAGGTGCTGGGGAAACACTGTTGAAGGAATGAATGGATTTTCTGGAACCAGGTGATTATACCTGGAAAAGAAACAATGTAGAATCACCAGGAAAAAAAGTCAGGAGTCATCACTCTAAACTGAAGTCCACATCCAAACTGGGTACCTATATAATCTCCCCAGTTGTCTGAACTGGTCCAGTTACGCCTGAGTGTGATTCACTGAGTGCCCTACACTGGGGAGTCAGGGCTGGCAAAGACCTGTTATGGCACCTGGCTGGAGTATATCCTGCTGCCTCTCCATGCCTCAGTGCCTTTACTGCAAAATGGGTTACACAGGGTGCTTGTGAAGATCAAGTTCAAGTAAAAAAAAGTGGTTGATCAAGGCAGAGAGTTGGACAGATTGTGAGTGGTATTCTTTCCCTCCATGATGTGGATTCTGAATTTTCTCCTGTTAAAAGATTTTGGCCTTATTGAGAATTTCATTCTAGTCACTCTGCATTCTTTTTTTTTTTTTTTAAGATTTATTTTATTGTTTTTGACAGAGACAGAGAGAAGGGGGAGGGCCCAGAGCAGTCTCCATAGTTGCACATCATCAGTTTTCTACATGATTTCGTCCCACACAGGTGGGCGGGGGCCGAGCAGAGTAGGAACCAGGCTGGGGCCCCCCCTCATGGGACGCATGTCCCCTTGAGCCAGGGGCCTAACTGGGATCAAGAATAGAAAGAACTGGGAGCCTCCTGCATGGGAAGCACACCACAGTTCAGCACATGGGTCCACACAGGCCAGGGCCGGGATTCAATCCTCAGTCCCCAGGGCTGCAAAGTGAGCACTTAACCCACTGAGCCATCCTGGCTTCCCCATTCTGCAATCTTTAGTGAGTGCACAGGGACCAGAACCAATTTCTGTTAAAGAAGGAAGGTCCTGCTGATTCCTTGAGAGTTGGAAGTAGAAGGAGGTAGCCATCCCATATGCCTTCGGGATATCCTTCACCTTACACACACACTCAGAAACATTTAAGGAGCATGCTGACCATGGGGCTCAGGACAACCTCAGCTTCCAAAAGTCATGTCTCCGAAGATCCAGGATTGGAAAAGGGGTGAGGCAGACCCTGCCCCAGGGGCCCACTCATTTCAGACTGCTAATGCTTTCGGGTTTGAATTACACAGAAAGTGACTTCATTTCCTGGCTACAAGTGCAGGCTAAACTCTGGCCCCCGTCTAACCCCTACCTTACCCACAGGCAGATCCTTAACCCTGCCTGTGGACTGACCCCTATCTTTGCCCATGGACTGAGGACCCCTTGACCTCATACTGACCTCTAATCTTCAGCTTCACCCTGACTCCTGGCACTGACTTCTACCCAATAGACATGACCTATCTATCTATCTGTCACTGGGGACCAGGACAGGGTGTGGCTGAGTAGAGACTACTATCCCAGAGTGCCCTCCAGATTCACAAAAGCCTAGGACTTCTTTCCTGTGGAGTGGTTTCTCTGAAGATCTCTTCCTAGGGTGAGGGTGCTCGTCTGGGTACTTACGCCCCCCAAAGCACGGGGGGCTTGTGGTGTCGCTAGATTTCAGGGCTCCACACATACCTAGCCTCTGCCCGTGAGGACAAAGAGCCCACCCAGACCTTTACAGCTCCCCTCTCTCCCATAGTCTTCCTTTCACGGGGACCCAGCCTGTCCCACCCACTGCCCTCTGCTCAGCATCCTGCCAGATCTTTAATGGAACAGGACTCTGTCAGAAGGCAGAGAGGCCACAGACATTTCTCCCAAGCCAGAGACTGGGCCAACCCGGGCCCAAAGGACAGATCAGAAACCCTAAAGGGCTGCTCCAGTCTGTCTCTGGAGAGAGACCAGTGGGAGGCCATAGGGTGGGGACACTGTCTCCTCCTGTGCTGGGGCAGGGGTGACAGAAGTGGTCTCCTGGGGCCCTCCTGTCCTTAACTTTTCTTTCCATACATCCTGCCCCACCCCGGTGGGTCCTCGTCATGGGAGCAGCCAGTTCACAAACAACCTCTGTCCCACACAGCCCAAGGCCTGAGGCCCCTCCCATCCTCTGCTCAGCGTTCCCCATCACCTACCGCCCTTCCATTCTGGGGCTCCAGGGCTGCCTTTGCTCTCACAGGGAGTCCCTCCCAGTCTCTCCCCTGCAAGCTGGCTTCACAGACAGGCTCCTCTGCCCTGCAGGGAGCCCAGACCCCACCCCACCTGGACCCTCCAGCTGGCTTCACAGAGAGAAGCCAGCGTTCTCTAGCACTACACCAGCCCACAGACGGAAACTGTGGCACCCCTGCTACCCAGCCACTCTAGAACTTCCTGGACCACAGGCCCTGGGCCCCCCACCAAAGCCCCCCCCCCACACACACACACAAACCTAACCTCCAGGTCCCTACCTCAGGCCTAAGCATCGTGTCCTTCACAAATCGGCCCCCTGGAGCAGCCCCAACCCCACGGCAGCCCCCCCCATCCAAGGCACGGGAGTCTCTCCAGAACCCCCAGCCTCCACAGAGCGTGTGTGTGGGTTCCCAAAGCCCGGATGGGAGTCCGAAGCCGCTGCCCAATTCCCGTTCCGAGCCCGCACCCCCCGGCTGGAGAGAGGGGCTTGCAGATGCAGATCTGTCCCTAACTGGCCTCCCAGGCTCAGGAAGTCGGTGGTGGGGTCTCAGCCGACAGCCCGGAGCGGGATGGCTAACCTCGGCCCCTCTCCTGTCTGGAAGCTCAGCAGCCCCTCGCCCCAGAACTCACCTCCGCCCTCCCGACAGCGAGAGCTCTGTCCGGCCGCCCGATCGCGGCCCGCAGCGGGTGGCCGTGCCCGGCGCCGAGCCCGCAGCCCTCGACGTGCGCCCAGCCCCGCGCGCGCCCGCCGCCCCGCGCCGCCCCCTCCCCCAGGCCGGATGGCGCGCCGGCTGCGCCGCCGGGTGGGCCCGCGCTCCCGGCCCAGATGTGCGAGGCTGGGCGGGGCCTGGCCGCGGGGCGCTGCCGAGGGGCCCGGCTTGGCCCCGCGTCCAGAGCCCCTCCCCGCTCCGCAGCAGCCCGGGGGGTGGCTGGGAGGGGCGTGGGGGAGAGCGCTGAGGCCGAGGGAGGCGAAGAGGAATTCCAGACCCCTCGTTGGCCTCCTGCGGCTGCGGCTCGGCTGTGGAGGGGCTCCCCCGCCCACCCCAACAGGCCCACCTCGGGGCTCTGCCCAGACCCGCCAACTGTGAAAGCCAGCTGCTGGGGGGGCCTGCCCCAGACCCAGACCCTTGACCCAGATCACCCCCATGCATGTGATCCCTAGCCTGGTCTCCAAGGGTGGGACTTGAGGGTGGGTCTGGGGTCTAGCGCTGTCCTTGCTTAAGCAGCCTGTGGCCCCACTCCTAGCGAGGGGATCACTCAGAACTCACCCTGCCTTGCCAAGGAGCATGCAGCCCCTTTCCTGTGAGGGCGCACAGCCTTCTTCTGTCCTAAACCAGGTCCTTTTGGCGCTGCAGGGATGTGGCCTTCAAACAGGGGGTCTGCAGGGTGGAGACCCCCTCCTGCTAGGCTCCCATAAGGCAGCTGGCTTTTGGCGCCCCCACTCCCCCCTGGTTCTGGCAGAGCCTGAACAGGGCTTCTTTCCCCCCACCCAGGGTGCCCCGACAAAGGCTCAGGCAGGACACCAGTGGGATGGGGGCCAAAGGCTGCTTCTCTGTGCTCAGGGAGCTGGCCTTTTATCTGCTCCCCAAACTCCTCCCCAGACAAGGCCCCCACAGTTCCCTGAGCATCACAGTTGCCCTCCACTGCACACCTTTGCAGGGGCCTTCTTCCTGCCCCGGGGTTCTTCCCTCCTCTGCCCATCTAAACGGCTTCCTAGCTAAAGACTCACCTCTCCTAAGCTTGTTGCCCTTGTCAGGGCCACCGCCCCAGAGGACCCCTGCAAGGGGGTCAGGGATTGGGGGGAGGGAGGGTGCCGCACCAGGTAATTTTGGATGTCACCAGTACCCAGTCACAGCCTCCACTGCCTGCTCCAAGGGTGTGAAGTGTGTGTCTGTATGTGTGTGGGTGTAACTGCAGGTATATGTATGTCTGTGTGTATATGTATGTCTGTGTATACTATGGACGTGTGTCGCTGTGTCTTGACTCTTGGTGTATGTGTGTGTGTGTGTGTGAGTGGGTGACAGGTGTGTGATGTGTGTGTGTGTGTGAGTGGGTGACAGGTGTGTGATGTGTGTGTGTGTGTGTGAGTGGGTGACAGGTATGTGATGGGGGCTGGCAGGCTGTCTGTACTCTGATTCCAGAGGCAAAGCTAAACCTGGGAGGACTGATGTGTGTGGCTGCACGTGATTGTATGGGGAAGGGGCACAGGGTCTGGCCCCTTGGACACAACCTGCTTCCTGTTTTTCTTTTTCCTTTCACTTTCAGCTTTCCTCCATCCCCATCCCAATTCCACGGCTTGGCTCATCTCTGAGGAGCTGGAAGCAAGCTCTGAGCAGGAGCAAAGCCTCATGGGTGGGGATCGCCATCCCTGGATGCGCTCCTGCTTGGTAGCCTCTGCTCCCCTGTCCCTGCCCCCACTTCAGGCCCCCTCAGCTCAGTCTGACACCAGAGTCACAGGCCCACCCTTGGGCAGCTTCGAGTCTGACACAGAGAAGGATAGCACATAATCCCATGAGTCCTGTTCCACGTTAGAGTAGGTTCAACTCAATTGCTGTCAGAAGGTTTGGGCCCGGGTGTCCTACAGAGCCCCTGCTCCTTACTGTCCTTTCTGTGACCCTGCACCTCCTGCCTCTCCCCTCAAGTGCCATCATGGGCCCACCCACTTCTCCCTGGTGGGGAAAGCATAAGGAAGGATCAGCCTCTGAGTGTGCCCTCCAGGGGCATCCTAGTTCCCAGCCAGCTTCCCTCCTCTGGCCTTTGCTCAGAGTTTTCTCCCATGGACGCCCTCTCTCCCAACCCTGCCCCCTAGATCCATCTCTGTCACGTAACCAGAGGAGACCTTCAGAACTGTAGATCTGGCCCCATCCCTTCAGCACTCCTACACCCTCCACGGCTCCCCATTACCTACAGGAGAAGATCCAAGGGGTGGGCTGCCCTTCCCAGCCCTAACCCCCAATCCCATCTCCTGACCCTCACATCTGCCTTCGGACTTTTTGTTTCAACTGGCTGAGTGCCCAGACCTGACCTGTTGGAAGGAAATAGCCTTCCCTTGAGAAACTGGCCCCTTGGACCCTGCTGTGGGTGCTGTGCTTGCTTGGAGCATGCCCATCCCTGGTCACCGTCAGTTGGGGCTTTTAGGAAGACTCCGGGTTTGGAAGGCAGGAGCAGGGCTCCCCCTTCCCAGGCCTGACACAGTCAACCAGCAGGCAGTTTCAGGGCAGAGAGTGATGTTTGTCTTTAGGACATGTCCTTTCCACACCTAAGCCCATGTGTGCTAAGCGGCTGTGGGGAGAACGTTTAAGTCTCCCCTCCCCCTTGCCCGAGCCTGGTTGCTTGCTCCTCCCTAGAGTTTGGGACACGCACACGCACACATGTGTGTACACCAGAGAGTGGGCAGGTGCCACCACAGCCTACCGCAGGAGGGAGGGTAGAGTGGGCCGAGGCTTTTTCACCAGTAGACCCTGTCTGTGCCTCGTGGTGGGCTGGTGCCTGGCTGGGTACCTCAGCCTGCTGCTTCTCCTGGGCTGGAAGGAGGATTCTCTATCCTCATTCTACAGAGGACAAAGCTGAGGCTTAGCGAGAACAGGAACTGCCTGACTCAGACCCAGAAGGCTGTCCCAGAATCTGTGCTCTTGCCTGCATCATGTTGCAGGAGGCTGGGGAAGGGAGGGCAATACCTGGACACCCAGAGGCAGCCCCCACCCCCTGGATGGCTGTCCAGCCCTGCCTGTTCCTTTCAGCCGGTAGGAGGTGGGAGATCCTGGGATAGAGGCTTCTAGTATTCTTTTACCAAATTCCTGAGGTGTTAGCTTCCTTCCAGGAATTGCTCTGCCTGCTCCCACCCCTCTGCACTTCCTCTCTGTGGCTCACAGCCTCAGTCCACTTCATTTTCCTCACTAGAGATGGGTGTGTGGGAGGTCCAGCCCGTGACCAGGACAGGAGTTCAAAGTCAGCCTTAGTGGTTCTCTACCTCCACTGTTGCAAGGGCAGCTGGCACCTCCTCCTTCACAAAAAGAAAGCCCTGGGGTCCCACCTTCCTACTGAGCCTCCCCAATACCTTGTCCCATATGACACTCAGAGCACCAGAATCAACGTCATCTCCCAGAGCTATGTACCGACACTGCCCCATCTGCAGCCCCTTTTTCGGTGTGATGCTGTTAGAGTTCCCAGCAGGGACAATGGGAAGTGACCCCTGACCCCTAACCTGAGCCCTGAAGGATGATGTGGAGAAGCAGGAAGGGCATTCCAGGAGAAGGAAAGAGTTTGGGCAAAGGCAAGGGGTGTGGAGTGGGCAGGGGGCAGAATGGAACTGTCAGGCTCAGCCACTAGCTGGGTGAGGGGCTAGGTGTGTCTGTCCCTGATGCTTTCAGGTACAGACCTATCCTTGTGTTCTACCTCAACAGGCACCGGGCCCTTTGCTCAGCAGCCCCCAACCCCACTTGCTCCACTGGGCACCTTAGGTCTGGGGTCTCAATTCCAGACCACCGGGAATTCAGCTTCATTGCACAATTCTCTCTGCTCACCACTTAGCTTGGGTGACACCTCCCCTTGCCAGCCCCTGCCCCACACAATTGCTCCTCTGCTAGGGTAGGGAGGTACTGAGACTCTTGGGGAAAAGGAAACGCTGGGAGATGATCCATCCACTTCATTCATGTCAAGTTGGAGGAGATTGTGGGCTGCAGTGTAGACAATACTGGCTGCCCCCTCCCCCAATATCTATTCCCTTTTTCTTTCTTTCTGTGTGTGTGTGTGTGTGTGTGTGTGTGTGTGTGTGTTGATAAGGAAAGGAGTCTTTATTCAAAAAGTTACATAATGGCTAGGAGATACTGGGGTAGCTCAGCGGTTAAGTGCTTGCCTCCCAATACCGAGGCCCAGGATTCAATTTCTGGTCCCAGCCTGTGCAAACCCCATACACTGAACTGCGGCTCAACTGGTAACCCCTGAGTTGACTCAGTCCTCTCATGCAGGAGTCTCCTGGTTCCCTCTCTGCACGGCTGCACATCTACCTTTGTTGAATATAAACATGTCACAACTAATGATGTACAACTATGGAGACTGCTCTGGGCCCTCCCCTCTTCTCTCTCTTACCTTCTCTCAAAACAATTTTTAAAAAGTTACATAATTTCTAGACACCCAAAGAAAAGTAATCCTACCACCCTCTTTCTACCCTGACCAGTCTCAGGAGGCATCCAGAGCGCCTCTCCCTTTTAACCATACCGCCCTCTGGGAAGCACAGGTAGCTGGTGCACAATCTCCCAGTGGACCCTCCACAGAAGCAAACAGAGGGGCTGTCTCTTGTCTGCCAGCCGAGCAATCCCAGTGCTCAGCGTGTGCTGCCTCACTCCTGGCCTCTGCCTATCTCCTCCGGCCAGGCTACCAAGCCGGCACCAGAGCCGCTGCGCACCCCGCCAGCTGCTCCCTGTGAACCCAAAGCCTCTCTCTTTCTTAATAATAGAATCTTCTCTTTTTAGTCATGCACATGGCCATCTAGCAAACAACATAGATTTCCCAGCCTTTCTTGCTGCTAGGCGTAGTCATGTGACTAAGTTCAGGCTAACAAGCTATAAGTAGAAGTGTTACGGGGCATCTCCCAGCCTTTAAACACTGTTGTTGGTTGCCCACTCTTTCTTGTTCCTCATCCCACTTTTCTCCATCCTGCTGCCTGGAATGTGAATGACGTGACTGGAATTCTAACCGCCACGTTGGGCCCTAACGCTGAGGAACACACCCTAGTGATAGCAGCACCGGTGACCTGCAAGGACACTGGCACTTGAGCCGTATTCCCCATGCCATCCCAGGGCTGTGTACTTCCAGATTTTTAAGTGCAAAAGAAAGAAGCTCTTTTGTTTAGGACACTGACTTTTTGGTCTCTGTTACTCATAGCAGGACGTAATCCTATCTGATTCCACCCCAAGGGGAAATGTGGACTAGGCAATTGGTATATGGATCTGGAGCTCGGAGCAGAGTTTTGGGTTGCGGGTAGAAATTTGGCAGTCATCCTTATGGAGACAGTAATTGAAACCATGAGATGAAGTCACCCAGTGCAGTGTGCGGTGTAAAAGAGAAGGGAAGAGGGCTGCCACCCCACGCCCGTGCCCATGAAAGACGACTCTAGCTTCGCCACTCAGTTTCATTTACCCGCTTCCAACATCATCTCAGGAGGAGTCTGTCTCCCCAGAGGCTTCTTGGATTTTATGATGCAGAATCAGGATAGAGGGAGGCTGGGGGGAAGAAGACAGAGATGCAGAGACTTGGGGAAAATTGTTATGAGTTTTTAAAGAGAGAATTGTACGAGCAGCTACAGTGTGCGGCAAAGTGGATCAGAGACAAAAAGAAGGGGGTTTTATAAAATGTTGCAAGTATCCCTTTCATGGAATTCAAGAAAACCCACAGGACTTAAAATTTGCTAAATAACTTTTTGATTGCTAGACTGGACCTCTTCTGTCATCACATCGATGAGACTGGCCCACTGGATGATGATTTTAGATGTGTTACATGAGTAACAAAAATGCCTTAGAGCCACGTAAGGACACACGGGGCTTGTGTGTTACAGAATCTGGGGACAGAGGCATGCACCTGGCCTGGAATAAGGAACTGATCTGTGTCAGTAACCAGGGAGCTGTCCCCTGGCCACGTCCCTCCCTCTGCTGCTATGTGGCCTCTCTCTCCTCTCTGTTACTCTCTGCATACCTACTAAATTCTTTTTCTCACTGCAGATTGCCTTTTTAAAAAGAAAATTAAGATGAAATACAGTCATTTGTGACAACATGGATGGACCCTGAAACCATCTTACTAAGCAAAATAAGTCAGAATGTAAGAATCAGGAAACATATGACCTCACTTATAGGTGGAATATAAAACTGAAAGTAACAAAGAAACAAAAACTCATGAACACAGTCAATAGTTTAGCGGTTACCTGAGGGCAAGGGCAGGGGTGGGGGTGGCGTGGAGTTGGGAGTGGGCACCAGATATACGGTGATGGAAGGAGTGGTGGGCCCATAGTGCAATGCACAGGTGATGTGATGTAGATTTGTACACCTGGAAACTATCTAAATGTTAGCAACCAATGTCACCCCAATAAATTTACAATAAAAAAAGAAAAGAAAATTAAAGACTTTATTTTTAAAACAGTTTTAGATTTACAAAAATATTGAACAGGTAGTGCAAGGAGTTTCCATCTATCTTCTTCATACACAGTTTTTCTATTATTAACATTTTGCATTAATGTGGCATATTTATTACAATTAATGAACCAATATTGGTATATTATTAGCTGAAGTCCATAGTTTACATTAAGGTTCACTCTTTGTGTTGTACATCTATCTACAGGGTTTGAAAAATACATGCCACATAGTCACCATTACAGTACTATACAAAGTAGTTTCACTGCCCTAAAAATCCTCTGTTCCACCTATTCATCCCTGAACATCCCCAAATACTGATCTTTTTCAAAGATTTATTTTATTGTTTTTGACAGAGACAGAGAGAAGGGGGAGGGCCCAGAGCAGTCTCCATAGTTGTACGTCATCAATTTTCAACACGGGGCTGCACAGGGTGGGAACCGGGCTGGGGGCCTCCAGCATGGGAGGCGCGCCCCCTCAAGCCAGGGACGAACCAGCGGGTGAGGACCATCCTGGGGGCCTCCATCCTGGGAAGCACACCTCAGTTCAGCATATGGGTTTGCTCGAGCGGGGCCTGGGATTCAATCCTCAGTCCCTGGGGCTACAAAGGGAGCGCTCAGCCCTCTGAGCCATCCCAGCTTCCCTCACTGATCTTTTTACTATCTCAAAAGTTTTGTCTTTTTCAGAATGTCAAATAATAGGAATAATATAGTATGTAGCCTTTTCAGACTGGCTTCTTTCACTTAATAATATGCATTTAAGTTTCCTCCATGTCTTTCCATTGCTTGATAGCGCATTTCTTTGTTTATATTCCATTGCATGTATGTTACACAGTTTATCTATTCACCTACTGGAGGACATCTTGGCTGTTTTCAGCTTGGGGCAGTTATAAATGAAGCTGCTGTAAGCATTTATGTACATGGTTTTGTGTAGACAGAAATTTTCAACT
This sequence comes from Craseonycteris thonglongyai, assembly GCA_004027555.1. Taxonomy (NCBI): domain Eukaryota; kingdom Metazoa; phylum Chordata; class Mammalia; order Chiroptera; family Craseonycteridae; genus Craseonycteris; species Craseonycteris thonglongyai. Next base: position 71,678 of record PVKE010000248.1, on the reverse strand, counting down.
CAATTGGGTAAATATCGAGGAGTGTGATTGCTGGATTGTATGGTAAGACTGTTTAGCTTTTAAAGAAACCGCCAAACTGTCTTCCAAAGTGGCTGCACCATTTTGCATTCCCACCAGCAATGAATGGAGTTCCTGTTGCTCCACATCCTCACCAGCATTTGGTGTTGTCAGTGTTCTGGGTTTTGGCCATTCTGATAGGTGTGTAGTGGTATCTGATTGTTGTTTTAATTTGCATTTCCCTAAAGACATTTGATGTGGAGCATCTTTTCATATGCTTATTTGCCATCTGTGTATCGTCTTTGGTGAGGTGTCTATTTAGATCTTTTGCACATTTGTTAATATGGTTGCCTGATTTCTTGTTGTTGAGTTTTTAAGAGTTCTTTGTATATTTTGAATACAAGTCCTTTATCAGATATGTGTTTTGCAAATCTTTTTTTTCCCCAGGCTGTGGTTGTTTTACATTCTCTTAACAGATTGCCTTTTATTTATTTTCTCTTTTCTATATATGTGATCATTCCACAGCTCCTGAATTTATTTGTCCTTCATTCCAGCTATAAGCAGATGCCAAATAGTGTCTCATAGTTCCAGTTCCAGATTTTTTGGAGACTACTATTGGACCAGTTTGGTGAAGTGGGAAACTAATTAGGACTGGATGGGGTGGTGGCATTAGGTAGCTGGAAGGGAGTCTGGGAAATGTAATTTTAGGTTTCTAGTCTCTTCCGTACAGGAAGACAAACTAGAAAGAGGTGGTGGAAAGGGAGAGTTAACCTTCCACGTACACATAGGGAGTAGAGGCCATGGGTGGGTGGGGGACTGTTGATACTGTATAATATGTATTGGTAAAAACAAAAAAGGGAAGCCGGGATGGCTCAGTGGGTAAAGCACTCACTTTGCAGCCCCGGGGACTGAGGATCGAATCCCGGCCCCGGCCCGTGTGGACCCATATGATGAACTGGGGAGTGCCCTCAGATGAGTTCTCACAGGGGCGAGACCCTGGCCCAGTTCCTGCCCTGTGCAGCCCCGCACTCACCTGTGGAATGAAACTATGTGGAAAAACCAATTATGTGCAACTATGGAGACTGTTCTGGGCCCTCCCCCTTCTCTCTGTCTCTGTCTCTGTAGCTCTCTCTCTCTCTCTCTCTCTCTCTCTGTCAAAAACAATAAAAATAAATCTTAAAAAAACAACAACAAACAAACAAACAAACAAACAAAAGCAACCATTACAGAATGGGCCAGAATGAAAGCAGAATTCCCTATATCCAGTTCCACTCCTCAGAACTTTTTCCAGTTTTAGTTATTCTGGAGTTTTACCATCATAGTTGTGAATAATATGCTTTACTTCTGTTTCTCAATTTAGTAACTCAAGAGAGCCTCTAAATGGTACATCATCATTAAAGCAAGAATCTTTTTTAAAGATTTATTTTTATTGTTTTTTACAGAGAGAGAGACAGAGAGAAGGGGGAGGACCCAGAGCTGTCTCCATAGTTGTGCATCATCAGTTTTTGACATGGTTTCATTTCACACAGGTTAGGCAGGGGGCCGCTCAGGGTGGTAACTGGGCCGGGGTCCTCTTGCATGGGAGGCTCGCCCCCATGAGCTGAGGGCTGAACCGGGGACCTGAGGACCAGGGCTTGGATTCGATCCTTGGACCCTGAGGCTGCAAGGGGACCACTTAACCTGCTGAGCCATCCCCGAATCCCCTAAAGCAAGCATCCAAACCATACTATCTCTCAGCTTCTCCCCACCCCTACAAATGCCTAGCTGTTCAGTTGTGTTAGCTATATCATTATTGCAGTCTTACACTGGTTTCACTTACAGTTCTAAACAATCTATATTTAAAACTGAGTTTTGCTTCCATCAATTTCTGGCAGAATTTCTTGAGACCTACTACTACACATGAAGAATTAGTCCCTCTATTATGCCATCTGCCACATTCCTTCCCCACCTTCTTCTAATTTCTGTTAGTTTTATCTTTACATTCCACGGTCAAAGTTTATAACACCTTCTGTTCTATAATTAGAAGTAAAACTTTCATTCTTTAGCAATAGTTTGATTCCGAAAACTAACCGATCTTATGGTTATGTAAGCATCATTTACTGCAGAACCAAGTCATGAGGTAGCTCCATTTAGAAGGAAGTGTAATGCCATCTCCTCCATCCTCTGCTGCCCAAAGGAGAATATTTGCCTCTCTCAGACATTAAGGTCAAGCAGAGTCTTTTTTCTTACAGTCCACTAATTGCTCACAATCCTGACTCACGTGTGTTTGCTCCATATTTAATCCCTGGAACAGATTTTGTTGTTTCCCGTTTTCTAATTGCCTTCCTTTTTTCTTTCTGAGAGAAGAAACAGATTTTATCTCCATTATGTGACCACAGAGCCTACTTGCTATTCATATTTCCCCATGTTTGGGTCCTTTGTATGTGTAGTGAGTTGTGGTAGCTGTTGTACTTACCCAGCATTCCTTTCCTCTTCCCTTTATTTGGTGAGCTGCTGTTCCCTAAGTCCAATTGTGTGACTTGGGTTTTTCTAATTGCAGTGCCTTCACGGGTGGGCTAGTACCCAACATCTGGCAGTTTACCCTGATGGTGACTCATCTGAGGGCTGTGCACACCAACTGAGGCCTGGATAACGAGAATCCTTCTATGGAATTCCATCAGTGGTTATTGAGAGAGAGAAGCACTCACTTCCTTTAGTTCAGGTAACGCTTGATCCAGGGACTCCAATGATGTCATCAAGGACCCAGGACCACTGTATATTTCCTTTGCCCTCAGTGTTGTCTTCATCGCCTGGCTATTCATGGTGGACTGCCAGGAACAACAAGCTCTTCTTATGTAACTAATGAGGGGAGGGGCTGTTAATTGCACCCAATCCATAGGGTTTGAGAATAAGCAGGGGGATCAGAGTATTTTTTTTTACCAAAAGAAGAGTGAATTCATTTTGGACACCCAAACCACAGATATTCATACTCCTTTCTATTTAATTTCTTTTTACTTCAGTGACTTTATTTTAAATTTCCAAGAATTACTTCTTTTTTTATTTTTATTTTAAGAATGACTTCTTGCTTTATTTTTATTGCTGCCTCTTTTTGTTTTACAAATGTAATAATTTTGTACTTTTTCTTTTTATAACTTCTCTTCTGTTCTTTCAATTATCTGTTTCCTCTGGGATTAGTTTGTTCACCTTTTGTTTATTTATTAAAGATAAGCTGGTCAGCCTACTGACACCGTGAATTTAGTCCACTGAGACTAGGCTGACAGACATATTGTTTGAAATGGGACATTCCTGTTGTTTTCTGTCCTGTTTCAAGTGGTACGTCTGGTCAGCCTAATTAAAGAGGCAGTATAGCTGAGCAGTTCAGAGTACAATGCAGGAAACAGATAGCCTGGATTCAGATTCCATCTCTCTGCCCCTCACTAGCTGTGCAAACCTCAGCCAAGTTATGTTACCTTTCCGTGGTGTGGTTTCCTGTAAAGCAGAGATAACAATCACACCTAGCTCCGGGTCATTCAAGGAGTTAATAAATGCAAAACACTTAAAACACTGGCAGGCCCACAGCCCACAGTAAGCGCTCAATAGCTATTTGTTGTTGTTTTTTGTTTGTTTGTTTTGTTTTCTTAAGATTTATTTTATTTTTTTTGACAGAGACAGAGAGAAGGGAGAGGGTCCAGAGCAGTCTCCATTAGTAGTGTGTCATCAGTTTTCAACAGTCTCATTCCACATAGGTGGGTGGGGGCGCACAGGGCAGGAACTGGGCTGAGGGCCTCCCACATGGGAAGCACACCCCCGCGAGCCAGGGACCGAATTGGGCCCAGGGGTGGCGAGGAAAGAACTGGAGACCTCCTGCATGGGAAGCACACCCCAGTTCAGCATGTGGGTCCACATGGGCCAGGGCTAGGATTCGATCCTCGGTCCTCAGGGCTGCAAAGCAAGCACTTAACCTACTGAGCCATCCCAGCTTCTCCTGCTGTTCTTTGCGTAATCCTCCTTTTCTTGGTTTTTCTCTGCTGTCTGGTAACACCTGGTGATCAATTCGTCTTTATGAATGAAAGGCAGGGCTGGTTGGGATTGGCATTGATGTAGGGTACTTCCTGTGCCCCGGATCATTATTAGTGGAGGTGGAGAGGTCCATAAGCCTGCTGCCATCATTTTGAGGTGTTGTCACTCCTGCTCTCCATACCTGTTCCAGCTTCTGGGGCAGCTTTCTGTCAGGCACACTTCAGCTATGATTTCCTCTGTTCCCCTTTTGTCTCTCATTGCCATCTGTCTTTTTCTGTCTCTTGAAGTAAATAAAAATTCCTGGGCAACTGATATTCCCTCAGCCATCCTGTTCTCAACATTCCTATGCGTTTATTTACGTTTCCCTCTCCTTTCTGTGCTTTTGGTGGCAGTTGAGGAACTAGAGGTTGTAGACTCATGTTCTCAGCCCCCCATCTTGAATTGGAAGTTGGTATGGTGGTTAAATGTTTCTAACACCAACCAACTCTGCACAGTGGGGCCCCTTGGGTTGTAAAGTGTTCACACTGGGCACCCAGACCCCGCACAGGAAGGAGAAAGGGAGGGCACACACCTGGACCTTTTTATTTTCTTGTGAGGCTTCTGCTGTGGGACTGTTGGTCTCAAAGCCAGCTCCTCAGAGCATCATCCCACCGGCCCAGCAGCTAGCTGGTTTGGGGAGAAGGGTGGGTCTTCAGTCTCCCTAAGAACACTGGAGCCCTCAGACTTAGGGAGCAGAGGTAGATGAGTCCAAGGTGCACAAGCAGGGGAGGAGAGCCAGAGGGCCAGGCTGTGTGAAGTGGCTGACTAGTGAAAATCCAGGGTGTAGCTATGGGAGTGGATGGCATCTTAGGCTGGGGCTGGGGAGCACAGCCTTCAGCCACTGCCACTCTGTACTCACAGAGCTCTTCTGACATTCCAGACCCTGTGGGAAGCTCTTCACACAAGCTGACTGGAGGGCTTCAGGTTCAGAGTGATTGAGTGACTTCTCCATGATCACACGGCTGGTGAATGTCTGGATTTGAACTCAGCTCTATGCAGGGCCCGGGCTCTTAACCACCATGCTACAACACTCCCACCTGTCCCCAAAGCTGACCAGAACAGGGTGGGGAAAATCTCCCTTGGGCTACTGTGAGCTGAGTTGCTCAGACCTCAGATGTTATACCGTAATTGGATCTGAAATAACAAAAGCGAGGAACAGGGGGTGCTCTGGCGCCCTCTGGAGGAGATATGAGGCTCTGCAGAGATACTGTCGAGGTGGGCAAGGTCCTGGGGCTGGAATATCCTAAATCCAAGGAATGAAGGATAGAGTTAGGATTCTGGTTGCACCATAATAGGGCAAGGCTTCATCTCCCGCCCCACTTCCTGTATACATCATCTATTGGGATAAAGAATAAGGCCATGTGAATATCTTCTAGCTAGTGCGATATAAACAGAAATGAAATGTGCAATTTAAGGAGTTATCCTTAAAAGATTGGGGGCATGACCTCATTTGTTTTTTTCTGGATCCTGCTTTCTGGAATGCAGATATAATGGTTGGAGCTCAAGCAGTCATCTTGGACCATGAGTGGGAGCAGTCCATTGAAGATGGTGGAGCAAAATTATAAGAAAGGGGTCTAGTTTCATGATGATTGTGCCATTGCCGTATCAGTCTTAGGTGTTAATACTTATCTGAGGGGGAGGGAGATATACTTCTATTTTATGTACGCCAGTTATTTTGGGTTTTCTGTCCTTTCACCAAATTTTTCTTTATTAAAAAAATCATGCTTATTTATTCCAGAACAAAAATAAAACACATTACCAAAATTTTACTAAGAGTAACACAATTAAATCATGAAATAAATAATTGTCCACATTTAATTTCATATTCAAGATTTCACATTTTAAGCATTGCCATTAAAAAATGTGTATTATTTGACATCTTTGCCCATGCTCTTTCCCAACTCTGGAAAGTTCTATTATTTTAGGATTTATCATTCTTAGGACAAAATTTGATCTGATATATTTAATTACAATAAGACAGCATTTCAGAATACAAAAGTCCAAGATTTGTTAAAGAGTTTTCCCCCTGTCCTTTATTCTTTCTATCTTAACAACCTCCAAATAACGTGGATATAAATGTAGTTATGTGCACTACTTTGAGCCACCTGCCTCAAGGTTGAAAATGTCAATTGTCCAAAGTCAAGGGCATTAGTTTTATGTAATGGAAAGTGGATGTCAAAGTTGAGTGCCTATCATTTAAGGCCAAAATTCTTGGGAGAATTTCTTAGCTCTTACTCCAGCAAGTGGAGTGAATGGAATGGCCTCTCTCCTTTTTCCTTTCCCGTTTTTGGGGGGCGGGGGAGGGCAGTTTTAGGTTCACAGCAAAATGAAAGGAAGTTACAGAGCTTCCCCATATGCCCTCTATCCCCCCCCCCACACGAATAGCCTCCCTGTTACTAACATCCCCATCAAGTTGTTACAATTGATGAACCTACACTGACATGTCATATACATCCCAAATCCACAGCTTAGGTGACAGTTCACTCAGTCTTGCACATTCTATTGATTTGGACAAATGTATAATGACATGTATTCATCATTATGGTATAAAACAGAGTATTTTCACTGCCCTGAGAAATCTCTGTTCCATCTGTTCATTCCTGTCTCCTCAACCTCTGGCGGCCACTGAACTTTTTACTGACTCCATAGTTTTATCTTTTTCATAATGCCATATAGTTGGAATCATACAGTATGCAGCCTTTCCAGATTGGCTTATTTCATTTAAATGTGCATTTAAGGTTTCTTCATATCTTTTCATGGCTTGATAGATAGCTCATTTCTTTGGATAGTATTTCATTGTTTGGGTATACTACAGTTTATTTACCCATCCAATTACTGAAGGACAGTTTGGTTGCTTCTAAGTTTTGGCAATTAGGAATAAAACTACTATAAGCACCCATATACAGGTTTTTGTATGGACATAAGTTTCCAACTCTGCTGGATAAATACCAAGGAGCACGATTGCTGGACTATGGTAGGATCATGCTTCATTTTATAAGAAAATGCCGAACTGTCTTCCAAAGTGGCTGCACCATTTTGCATTCCCACCATCAACGAATGAGAGTTCCTATTGCTCCACATCCTCACCAGCATTTGGTATTGTCAGTGTTTTGGATTTTGACCATACTAAAAGGTATGTAGTGGTATCTGATTGTTGTTTTGATTTGCATTTCCCTAATGACATTTGATGTGGAGCATCTTTTCATAAGCTTACTTGCCATCTGTATATCTCTTTAGTGAGGCCTTATTTATTTATTTTTAAACAAAAAACTATGCCTTGGACAAACCTCCTAATGTCCCCATGCCTGATTCTCACAACTAGAATGAGAATAATAGTGTCCACCTCACAGAGAGTTTGTAAAAGTTCAAAGTATGTGTGGCAGTGTGACCTATTGAGAAATAGTCAAAGAATTTTTATTTTTTTAAATTTACTTTGGCAACTGTGGGCTCAAAGAAACAGCAAAAGGTAATGTTCCCTAATTAGGCAAGGTAGACAAGGCTTTGTTCTCCTCGCCCCAAGGAAAGATAAGCAAGTTTTGGGACATACGCCTGTGTAAGTTTACTGCTGTAGTTAACAAGTGACCACAGAATTCTTAGTGGCAGCCAACAATAAACACGTATCTATCTGCAGCGGGGCTCGGGTCTGACTGAGTTTAGCTGGGCTCAGCTGGACTTCTTTCCAGGTTGGGTTTGGTTCAGGGCTGCTCCACATATCTGTCCTCCTCTTTGGACCAGTGGGTCACCTGGAATGTGCCCTTTCCATGGTAATGGCAGAAATGCAGGAGGGCAAGATCAATGCAAGTGTAATACATTTCAAGACTTTGTTTATGTCATGTCCATTCACATCCATTGACCAGAATCAGGTTTGGGTAAGACCAAAATCAAGGAGTGAAGAAATACGCTTCAACCACCATGAAGCCATGGGGTAGACGTATATAGAGCTGGGAGTCTCTGGACCAACAAGACTTACGTTGAGGCTAGAGGAGGAAGCAATGGGATGAACCCATTGTATTATTTTGGTCAAAAAAAGAAAATGACCCAAGGTTCAGAGTGATATAAGGGCTACAAAGAGGACAGAGTGATAGAGACTTAATCTCTTTGGGGCCTGAAGATCTCAGGGTAGATTGTCAGGAGACAACTGCTTTGTGCCACTGTAAGCTGAGATCCTGGGTCCATCTGATTCAGGATTCGATGCCCCTTTTTTTTTTATCTGTACACATGGTTTGCCCACAGAATACAGGGGAGCTGACCTGCTATTGTCAGGCTCCCACTGCTATAGATAGGCAGGAGCTGAGTTTAATTAAATTTGAGTTGTAAAACCAATAAATTTGTTGTCAGGAAGCTGGGATAGCTCAACAGGTTGAGCACTTGCCTTGCAACCGCAAGATCCAGGGATCAAATCCCAGCCCCGGCCCAAGCAATTCCATATGCTGAACTGCGGCACAAATGGTAACTGCCAGGATGGTGGTGAAGGTTCTCGCCTCCCATGCAGGGAGGCCCCCAGTTTGGTTCTGCTCCACGTGGCCCCACATCCACCTGTATGGAATGAAACTGTGTCAAAACTAATGGTGTACAACTATGAAGACTGCTCTGCTGCCCCCGGCCCCAACCATCTCTCTCTCACCAAACAATAAAATAAATCTTTACAAAAAAGAAAAGAGAAGAAATGTGTTGTCACATGTATCCAGGATAGTTTAGAACAATTAACATCTGCTCCCTATGTCAAGTGCTTGGCATACACAGTGGGCCGTCAGGAAAATGGGCTCGAGTATTATAAAGGTAACTCAGCCATGCTGGGGTCTTTCCTAGCTCAGTGGGGTGGTGAGCTTGCTGAAATCAGGTGTGAGGAGTTTGGGGGTGCAGGACAATGGGGAAAGGGAGAGGAATCAGAGATACTTCTGTAGCCTGAGTAATGTCCTGGATGTTGGGGCCCCTGTGTTTCCTACAACTTGGGTCTGTTTCTCCCGGGGTTCTTCTCAGAGTACCCAGGTGGCAGTGAGGCTCCCCCAGGGCTTGGAGAATCCACGCCTTGGGCTGAGTGCCCTGGAAAGCCCCCCCGCCCCCCAGCCCAGACTGGGTTTGCCTCCTCACAACTGTCGGGAGGAAGAGTGTGCTGAGCGCTCCCTTCCACCTCTCTCAGACTCTAAAAAGGCCAAGTGGCCCCTAAGAGAGGGGTGTAGAGATAGCTGGAGAACAGAACTCCCCCATGTCCCACTTCCCCTGAGAAGAGGCTCTATTGTGGCCCCAGATCCCACTTCTGCTTGTTCATGTCCCTCAGTGCCAGGCCTCGTGGGGGCCTTGCCCTGCCAAGAAGGTCTTTCCTGTCCTGGTGTTGCGCAAGGCCTGCAGCTGCCTCCCTGACCAGTCTCTGGGCTGGGCAGCAGAGCTCAGGCTTTGGGAAAAGAGGAAGCAGCCTCTGAGGCTGGATCTCCTCCTTCAGGGAGGCAGAGCCCTGGGGAGCCAGCAGCACCACAGCTCCTGGGCCTCCTTCCTGTTCTTCTCACCCACGGTTCACCAGCCTCGCAGCCACTTCCCCTGAGGAGCAGGTACTCCCATGCTCGGGCTCGGAGGGTGGGCAGAAGGTTGGGAGCGGGGCTGGGCTAAGGTTGGCTGGGGGTGTCTGTGTGTGTGTGCTGGACTCCAAGCCAACCCAGGCCCAAGACGCTAATCCAAGCTGCACTCATAACCCAGACCACTTCACAGCCCCAAATCTTCCCCAACCCATATCCCGATCCCAATCCTAGTCGCCATCCTGGCCCCAGCCCAGCCCAGCCCTGGTCTTTGATCCAACCCTACCTCACCTTAATTGTATCCCGTCCTCAATCACTTACTAATCCTCATCTCCACCCAGCTGTAACCCTGGCCTTCACCCTCACCTCTGCCCCATCACTCTCACCTCCATGTGAACCCCAATTTCATTCCAAATCATAGCCTCGCCATCACCTTCACCCAGCCCAACTGCGGCCCACCTTGTACGGTCCCCTCACTCTAAGCCCAACTCCACTCCACTTTATTCATCACTGTTTCGTTCTTCAGAGCACAGGAACCCAGCACCAGCCAATGTAACTCGGAGAGTAGGTGCTCAGGCGAAGAGCATTTACAGCCAGATTAAAATGGGAAATTTCTACTGCCCATTACAAAGCCAATAGACCTTATCTATGGATTACATGGCTTTCAGAGTTAAATGTTTGGGGCTTTCCACTTTCATGAAGATAATGTCCTCCCAGAATTGCCCAGCTGTACCCTGGTTTCCTATCTGTGGGGCAAAGCACTCCAGCTGGCTTTGTCACCCAATTTTCCTCTTTCTCCGGCCTGATGGGGGAAGTTGTGGGAGAAGCCCTGGTGCTGGGAAACAGAAACTGAATTCTGCATAGCTGCCCACAGTGAAACTGCCTCTGACCTTTCTTGCCCAAGCTGGACTTGGTCTCTAGGATCAGAGGTCAGCGACAGGGACCCAGCGGCCCTCCCCAGCTGTCCTGGGACACTTGGTCTCACATAGGTATTTCCCACTTATGTGCTTTTGCACAGGCAGCAAACTTAGGTGTCCACCACGTGCCAGGTCACTCACCCCAACCCTGTTGCAACATATGCCATTTCTAGGTAGGAGTAGAGATGCAAAACTCTGTCTTCAGACTGCCCAAGACTTGGGGATACAAGGATGGACCTCACAAACTTCCTAAGATCTGGGGAACAACGATCTCCCAAGTGGTCATTGCCTAAAACTTGGGTAGTTTTAGGGCTGCAGTACTCCCTGTCCCCCAATACACCTATCTCCTTCCCTAGGACCTGCACCGATTCCTCTACCACCAGGGGTGCTGGGTGCACACCAGGACACCCGGAGCTCACCCCAAGTCTTCAACACCAGGCTTTCAAACAGAGAGAAGGATCTCTTTTGCTGGGGTCCTTCTTGCCACCTTTTTTTCCCCAGGAAAGTTCTCTGGACCAAGGGTGGTCTTAGGTGGAACAGGCTAAGCCAATAAGCTGGGCTCTGGTGGGACAGATCCCTTGGGTGTTGGGGATGGGCTAAGTAAGCATATGTGATGTGATTTGAGGTGATTCTAGAAAAGATCCTCTCACACCATCCAAAAACCCTTGCTCCATTCTGAGGTCATTATGTCACCATTCCTCCGTCTTTAGGTTCAGAATTGCCCTTTCTAGGGCCTGGAATGGGAACAGCAGGAGAGTTGGGAACATCATGGTGTGTTTTACTATTTCCCAGCTATAGATGATCTGACCCTGATACCCACCATGCCTCTGGGCTCCAGGGCCACACCTGCCCCAACCATGCACAGAAGGCTGCCTTTCAGCCCGGCATCCAGGTCATAGGTTCCAGTCTGGGCCAACATGAGCCTCTCTTGTGACCAAAGACCAGGTGTGGAGGGTATGGGTCCAGCCTCCTGGGATAACAGCAGGCCTAGGACTGCCCAAGGAACTGGGGACCGGCCATTGGGTCTCAGCACATCAAACCTGCCTGCTGGAGTAGCCCACATGGGGCCAGGTACCCTGAGGAGCAGCGACCTCCTGAGCCTTCCCATGCCTTTGCTTTGCCACGCTCCCCACAAGGATGTTTCTCCTCCCTTCACACTTGGCTAAGTCCTGCTGTGTCATCCTGACAGGCAGTTCTGGCCCGTCCAGGCCCTGCGTGTCTCCTGAGCCCTCCCCAGGTGTGCCCCCTCATAGCCTCCAGAATCAGCTGGGCCCCAACCTGTGTGGCTGATGATCTGGGGGCTGGGAATGGTCATGAGTTTCCTGTCCCCACTTCCAGCCTCCCCAGGCCCTCCCCCTCAGTCTGCTGAGTCAGTATTTAGGACCCGGTAGGACTGCAAAGTTGGCAACATGAGTTTTTGTATGTGTGTGGGGTAAAATATCCATAACATAAAATTTACCATTTTAACCATTTTTCCGTGTACAATTCAGTGGCATTAAGTATGCTCACAATGTTGCGTAACCATCCCCGCTGTCTATTTCCAGAACTTGTTCATCATCTAAAACAGAGAGTCTAGGGGAAGCCGGGATGGCTCAGTGGGTTAACCGCTCACTTTGCAGCGCCGGGGACCGAGGATCGAATCCCGGCCCCGGCCCGTGCGGAACCATATGCTGAACTGGGAGCTCCCCCAGTTCAGTTCTCTCTCTCTCTCTCTCTCTCTCTCTCTCTCTCTCTCTCTCTCTCTGTCAAAAATAAATAAATAAAAATATATTAAAAATAAATAAATAAATAAAACAGAGAGTCTGTACCTGTTAAACATTAACTCCCCTTCCTCTAACTCCCTTCAGCCCCTGGTAACTTCTATTCTTCTTGTCTCTATGAATTAGCTACTTCATATAAGTGGAATCATGCAATATTTGCCCTTTTGGTCTGGCTGACTTTACTTAGCACGTTTCCAAGGTTCACTCATGTCGTATCAGAATTTCATTCCTTCTCATGGCTGAATAATAGTCTATTGTATGGATATAGACCATAGACTTTTAATGGACACTTGGTTGTTTTCACTTTTTGGTTATTGTGAATAACACTGCTATGAACCTGCATTGTGCATGGCCCTTTACCACCCCCCACACACACCTCAACTTGCCCTGCCACCAACTCTAACCCCCCAAGGACCACACCCATCTCTTGCCCACTGCTGCAAGGCCTGAGGGGCTCTGCCCTGCTACAGGGCACATGTCCCCATTCCCAGCTCCTGGAAATGTGTGCTCACAATCTGCGAGGACAAGGCAAGCACAGAGATGGCCCTGAGGCAGCTTCCGGAACCCCAAGGGGGAAGTTTTAGCAAGAAACTACCTTCAAGCTGTCCCTTGAAGACTGAATAAGGTTTCAGCAAGCAAAGATAGATCATTTGTGGTGGGGACAGAGGTGGTCAGCTAGAGAGCTCATGGGTAGGTAGGACTGGCCTGGGGTGGGTGTGTGGGGTGCAGGGAATGGGGACGGAGCTGGGAATAAGAAACAAAGACCTCTAAGGGATGTGTTAGGACCACATCTCAGAGGCAAAGGGAGCCACAGAAAGTTTTTGAGCAAGGGAGTGGCTATTCAAGGCAGCACTCTGGTAAGTGCTCAGTCAAGCTGACATGGCTGAAGGCAGGCAGACAAGTCTCAAGTAAGAAACCATCATTCTTGCTGAGCGCCTTGGAGCAAGTCACTGGGCCTGTCTGCATTCCAGTTCCTGTTGGTTTAGGTAGCTGGGAAGGCAGGGAAGTGGGGAGAAGGAGAGAAACAGCTGCTCATCTACTCCAGGGCAGTGTCCTTAAGAGGCCGGGGAAGCAGAACTTGGGGTGGGGCTTAGGGACACACAGAGGGCTTTCTGGGGCATGCCACCAAGAGAGGGCATTCCTGGGTAAAGTCCAAGCTGTAATTGTGGGCTCCTGGCTCCCAGCTGGTGGCTGCCCCAGAGGTCCTCGGCAGCCCTGCCTTCTTACTGGCCAGAACAGCATGTGGGGACACAAGGCTGGACCCTCAGCAGGCTCTGAGGCTCAGGTGCCCTGAGGTCCCTTCGGAGGATCCCGTGTGCCTGACCAACACAGTGCACACCTCTCTCTTAGGCATCAGAACCAGTGCAAGAACCTGCTATGGGCCACCTGCTCCAGCTTCTCCATGTGGCTTCGTCCATCTCAGCAGGTAAGCTTGGCCCGTTCCACAGGGCCCAGCCTCAGTGAGCCCAGCTCTTGCTGAACCGCAGACTAGACAGTGCCTGGGCACAGGTTTGGCCACTGAGGCTGAAGGACAGGCACAGGGAGGCAGTGGCAGGGAGCGATGACCCTCCTTGGGGCACCCAGAGGGACAGCGTTGCTGGGGACCGGGCAGGGCTTGGGGCAGCTTCTGTGGGGAGGTCTGAGAGCTCTGCAGTGACCAGCACCTGCAGTATTCTCCTGTCTGTCTGCCCCTTCCTCAGTGCTGGCTTCGTGGGCCATCTCCAGTCCTGAGGCCGTGCAGGGCGTGCAGGGGTCCTGCCTCATCATCCCCTGTGTCTTCAGTTTCCCTTCTGATGTGGAGGTGACTGAGGGTATCACAACCATCTGGTACTATGACTACAGGAAAACAAATCAGGTGGCTTATCATTCGAGGGACCCCCAGCTGGTGGAGGAACGCTTCCGCAGCCGCACCCAGCTGCTGGGGCACCCCACTCACAGAACATGCAACCTGCTCCTGAAGGACCTGAGCCCCCAGGACTCGGGCTCCTACACCTTCCGCTTTGAGATCATTAAGGCCAACAGCTGGTCAGATCCCAAAGGCACCGTGGTCACCATAACAGGTGAGGAGCAGGGTGACCTGCCTACTGCCTGGAGGGAACTCCCAAGCTGCCCCTGGCCCCACTAGCTCACGGCCCCACTCTTGTCCTAAGCCTAGCCCCAGCTCCTGCCTAGTTCCAGCCCTGAATCCCCATGCGTTCACCTCCAGGAAGGGAGCGAGTAGAAAGCAACCTTTCCTTCCCCTTGAAGCCCCTTGCCCAGGGCTCACCACCCAGCTGAGGTTTGCAGAGCAGCAGGTCTCAAATGTGGTGAAGGGGAGTCCTGACCTTCCTGTCTTTGTCCTCAGAGAACCCCAGGGTGCCCACCATCGCCTCGCCGTTAGAGCTCCGCGAGGGCATGGAGGCAGACTTCAACTGCTCCACTCCCTACGCGTGCCCGCAGGAGCAGATCAGCCTGCAGTGGCAAGGCCAGGACCCTGCTCGTTCAGTCACCTCCAATGTCCAGAAGCTCGAGCCCACGGGCATTAGCCACCTGGAAACCCTCCACATGGCCCTGTCCTGGCAGGACCATGGCCAGACCCTGAGATGCCAGCTCTCGGTGGCTAACTACAAGGCGGAGGGCGAGATCCTTCTCCAAGTGCAGTGTGAGTGTGCTGAGGGTCTTTCCCGTGCTGCTGAGCGCACATCCGTGGCTCCTCCATGGAAACCAGCCCTTTCTGCAGCCCCTGGAGCAAAGCTGGGTGTGCTCCGGCCTCCTTCGGGGTGGGGCAGGTGGAGAGGGACTGCTAGACACTAAGAGCCACGCTTTCCCCTCGTCTCCCTGAGGCCAGCTGGGCACAGAGAGGGGCACACAAACAGCCAAAGATGTGGGGGTCGGGCAGCAAGCACCCTAAGATTTGGCCCAGCTCTGGGGGGTGCTGGGGGCCGGGGGGCTGCCCCTTTCCTGCCTTAGGCTGCTGACGTTCATGGGGATCAGGGTATCCCCTGGACATGGTAAAAAGGCCATGGGAGAAATCCCGGCTCCACCTGACTGGGCACCTTCCCGTCACAGTAACTCAGAGCAGCCTGTTCCAGAACAAGCGCTGTTCACAGGCATCGGGCGGCCGGTGCCACCACCCACCGATGAGCAAACTGGGGGCAAACTACTTGCCTCTCAGAGACCCCGTTTTCTTGTCTGGACAGGAGAGAAGCCATCTATACTGCTGTTAAACAAGTGCTAGTTCGTATCTCTTAGAATTGTCGTGAAAATTAGGGGAGTGTGGCACACACTAAGCACTCAACAATATTAGCTTCTATTTTCATATTTACATAGATTAAGCACTTGAAAATATAGCTTTTTTTTAGCATATTTATGTAGCGAGGGGCTTTGGAACAAGATTCAAAGAAATGTGGCCTTTGTATTGCTGGCGTCCTCTTTAGAAATGGGCTGACCATTCTCAGAACTGACTTGACCGCCTTTGGCCCTCTCCATTAGGTGGTTGGTCCCTTACCAAGAGCTACCATAGGCCCCCAAAGCAAGCAGTGTGGTGCCCACGACCCCCAAATAGAACAGGGGCAATGGCCAGTGTCCCGAGGCAGGAAACTCTGGAAGGCAGTGCAGGCTGATCCTCGGCCGAGCACTGCAGACGGGCTCTGTGGAGCCGGAGGAGATCGCGATTCCGCACAGGGTGGGGGCACCGCAGCTAACAGGACTGGTGCTGGTGATTTATCTGGATGGGTTTCCTTAGGGCAGAGTGTGGAAAGAGAAGTGTGCCGCCCCCTGCCCGCCACGGGCACCTTCCCGGACACTCCCCACCCTGCCTTGCAGATGCCCCCAAGGGCGTGCAGATCCTCCTCAGCCCCTCCAAGGGGAACATCCATCCAGGCGACCTGGTCACACTCACCTGCCAGGTGAACAGCAGCTACCCCAAGGTCAGTTCTGTGCAGTGGGCCAAGGACGGGACGCTCCTCCACGCCCAGAGCTCGGTGCTGCAGCTGCCCCAGGTAGCCTGGGGCCATGCTGGCAACTACACCTGTGAAGCTCGTAATGATGTGGGCGCCTCCGTCTCGCCTCCTGTCAGCCTCCACATCTTCAGTGAGTCCTGGGTGAGCCTGGGTCTGGACCAGACGGTGGGGAAGGGGTTCGGGCAAATGGAACTGAGGGGAGCCAGGCCGACGTGCCTCCTGGCCCCCGGGTGTGGAGTCCTAGCCCTGCATGACAGATGGCAAACCTCCCTGGCAGCATGGGCTATCAGGAGCATCCCTATGAACAGGACAATGAGATGCAGGGCCAAGCCAGGAGGCTCTGCAGAGATTTAGGCCGAGGGGCTGCAGCCTGGGACTCCCAGGGGTTGGGCCTGGAGGGCGGCTGGGGACCCCCAGTGTGCCCTGTGCTGCTCTTCCAGTGGCTGAGGTCCAGGTGAGCCCAGCAGGCCCCATCCAGGAGAACCAGACAGTGACGCTGGCCTGCAACACACCTGAAGGAGCCCCCAGCGAGCTGCGCTACAGCTGGTACAAGAACCATGCCCTGCTGGAGGGTGCCCACAGCCGCACCCTTCAGCTACCCTCAGCCACCAGGGCCGATACCGGCTTCTACTCCTGTGAGGTGCAAAATGCCCTGGGCAGGAGGCGCTCTGGGCCCGTCAGCGTGGTGCTCATCCGTAAGTGGCCCTGGTGGGGTGGGCACTGCCAGAGCCGGGCCAAGGGGCAGAGCCCCTGCAGGGCCGTTAGGGTCCTGGGCCCAGGTGGTCCTGAACTCTGCACACCTGAGCAAGGCTTTGACTTTCCTGTACCTTAGTTTTCTTTTATTTTTTTAAAAAGGGCTTTATTTTGAAATAAGTTCCAACTTACAAAAAGAGTACAAAGAATTACCATATACCTTTACTCTTAGATTTCCCATTTGTTAACAGGTTGGTACATTTGCTTTCTCTTTAAATACACATATACAAATATATTATATGTGTGTATATACTCATGTACACATATATGTGTGTATATACATATGCACAGATATGTGTGCATACAGGTACATACATTTTCTCTTTGTAAATACATACACATATGCACTGTATATACACATATGTACATATGCACTCTAGCAGTATACACACACACTTTATCTATTTATCTATCTATCACCTATCTATCTATTATCTATCTACCTATCTATTATCTAGCTATGAATTTAGATTCCTAAAGTTGCAGACATGATCTCTTTACCCCTTAGTTCCTTAGCATGTATGTTCTAAGGTTGTTCTCATGCATAACCACAGTACAGTGATCACAGTCACAGAACTTAATATTAATACAAGACTATTATCTAATCGACAGCCCATATTTCAATTTTACCACTGATCCAATAATGTCCTTTATGGCAGCTATTTTTTCTGGTCCAGGATCCAACCCGGGATCCTGCGTTGCATTCAGGGGTCACATCCCTTTATTGTCCTTTAACCTGGGATAGTTCCTTAGTCTTTTATTGACTTTCTTGACAATGAAACTTGAAGAGCACAGGCCAGATTTACAGGACATCACTCTGTGGATGAGCCTCAGTTTGCGTTTGTCTGACTCGAGTAGCTGAGTCTGGGCACTGGGGCAGGAACACCACAGACGTGGCGCTGGGTCTGTCGCTATATCACATTAGGGGGCACGTTGCATCAATGTGTCCTACTGCTGGTAGTGTTCACTTGGATCACTCAGTTGGGGTGCTGTCCACTGCCAGGTCCCTTTGCCAGTTTTCCCATCTTTAAAGTCGGGGCATGACCCCCACTTGCAGGTTTGTCTCAAAGATAACTGGGGTGACAGCATGCTTTGCCAGGCCTGGGGACAAAAGTATATTCAGCAGGCATTCAGCAGCTGCTGGGGCCATCCACCCTCCTAGGGCATTCTGGGACAAAGAGGGTGCAGGGGTCAGAAGCTATAAAGGAGGATCCAGGGAGTGGCCCTGTCTGACGGTGACAGCCCTTCTCCACACAGACCCGCCTCTAGCCCCAGACCTGACTGCCTTCCTGGAGATGCAGGGGAGGCTGGTCGGCATCCTCCACTGCTCTGTGGTCAGCGAGCCCCTGGCCACCTTGGTGCTGTCACACGGGGGAGTTGTCCTGGCCTCCACCCTTGGTGAGGACAACCACAACCCACGCTTCAGTGCCTCCTCTGCCCCCAACTTCCTGCGCCTGGAGATCCGAGACCTGGAGCTAGCTGACAGTGGGGAATACACGTGCACAGCCACCAACTCCTGTGGGAATGCGTCCTCCACCCTGGACTTCCAGGCCAATGGTAAGATGGCCACAGGGGGCCGGTCGGGGAGCCGGAGGGGGACTTCCTCCTTGGAGTCCAGAGAGCTCAACAGAGATGAACTAGCTGGCTAGTAAAAATCGCATCAAAGACCTGGGTTATATACAGTCATCCCAACCTGGGAGGTTCCTGGACGTCAAGGCAAAAAGGGAAATGTGGCAAGTTGTATTATTTCTTTTGTACACATTCTGACTCTGAACTTAGATGGCCCTTCATCTACATTCACTTGCTTTTTTCTTTCTTTCTTTTTAAGATTTATTTTATTGATTTTTGACAGACAGAGAGAAACAGAGAGAGACAGAGAGAAGGGGGAGGGCCCTGAGCAATCTCCATAGTTGACAGCATTAGTTTTCCATATAGTTTCACTCCACAGGTGGGCACAGGGCTGCGCAGGGCAGGAACTGGGCCGGGAACCTCCCACATAGGCCCCGGCAAGAACTGAACTGGGGGCACACCCCAGTTCAGCATGTGGGTCCACATGGGCCGGGCCCGGGATTCGATCTTTGGTCCCCGGGGGCTTCAAACGAGCACTTAACCCACTGAGCCATCCCAGCTTTCCCTGCTTTTTTCTTTATCAAACATGTGGGGCAGGCTCTGTGTTAGGAGTCAGACTCAGGAAGCACAACAGAGTAGGGTCTTCTAAATTCCGTGCATACTCTGCCCTTCCCTCCTTCTGAGTCCAGGGCAGACATAGCTAATCAATCGAGCTAACTGACACAAGCCTGGGACCCAGCTCCGAATCCTCAACCATGCTGCAGCCGGTTGCTCTCAATAAACTAGAATTGCCATTCAAGGCCAAACCCTCCAGGTCGCCAAGAGTCACAGAGCTGAGGGCACAAAGCCCAGACCGGCCTACAGCCGTGTGGGGAAAGGGTGATGCTGGAGGGCTTCCTGCCTTGTGGGGCACGGAGCCACAGATGTGCAGGGGAGCTGAGACTCCCTTCCTCCCTCTTCTCCCAGCGGCCCGTCTCCTCATCAGCCCAGCAGCAGAGGTGACGGAAGGGCAGGCAGTGACGCTGAGCTGCAGGAGCGGCCTCAGCTCTACGACCGACACTCGCTTCTTCTGGTATTTGAATGGAGCCCTGCTTCATGAAGGACCCAGCAGCAGCTTCCTGCTCCCTGCAGCCACCAGGACCAATGCTGGCTCGTACCACTGCCGGGCCCAGGATGGCCACAGCGCCAGTGGGCCCTCCTTGCCAGCCATCCTCACTGTGCTCTGTGAGCAGCCTCCCCTCTGGCCCCTGCCTGCCTTGGGGAGGATCAGTCCACTGGGATCCACCGGCCACCCTTACCTCCTCCAGGCCCTCCTGACCCTGTCCTGCCCAGGGTCTAGATCAGGAGGGCAGCTGCAGGCCTGGCACCACGAATCTCTCCACCCAGGGCTGCAGTTTGGGGAACAAGGCTGAGGAATTCTCTGCCTCCCCTGTCCCATCCTCCAATCCCAGCCCCTTGCCTCAAATCCACCATGGGCACCATGTCCAAGCTTCACCCGCCTGAGCTGGGCTGTGGGACACCATAGTCCGTAAACGAGGGCTGTCCGGAAAGTATCCAACCGTGTAACATTCTCATTTTATTGACAATGGCTGGATTTTTCTGGACAGCCCCCGTGTCTGCACACGCCCCTAGGCTGTGGCCTCACAGGCTCCCAGAGACCCCAAGGCAGAACCTCTCAGCACAGGAACTGCGTCCTGTCAGGGGCTGATGCTCCATATTAGCCTGAGTGGCCACCAATGGTCAGAGCACACTTAGCTTCCAGAAAGCCTCCCCTGAGGTGTGCAGGGCAACATCCTGGGGGCTGTCAGGAAGCACAGCCACCTCTCAGGAGGTGTCTAGTGTCAGGGTGAGATCACATGGGGGCCTTGGCTGGTGGCTGCCTTTGACCATCCATCTTCAGAAGCCTCAGAAAGAGGCTGTTTTAGGCATTATTTATTATCATGACGGCGGGCTTGGAGCTCAGAAATAAGAGGCAGAGAGGATCTTGCGGAATGGATGGAGTACAGAGTGGAAGCCGATAGCAAGACTCGTGGGGATTGCTACGTGGGTGCCCTGATCAGGACCACATGGGAGTTAGCCAAGTGACTGCTAGCCCACACGGCACCTTTGTCCAAGCTAGAAAATGCCGCTCCTTCCTCAGAGAAGACGCAGTCTCGCACTAGGGTGTAGCTTAGCATGCGTGGCCTGGGCTGAATTCCTCCCACCCTGGTCTGGTTGTCCTTGTGCAGTGCACAGCCTGCACCGCTGTTGCGGCAGCTCTGGGCACACACCCTTGTCCAGTGCGCTCTGGGAGCCTCGCCAGCTTTGGGTGGACCCGTGAGACCCTGGCAGGGGCTGTGCGTGAGTGTCCTTGCGCTTCCTCCCTGCAGACGCCCCACACCAGCCCACGCTCACCGCCCGGCTGCACCTCGGTGCTGCAGGAGGTGGGGCCGGCCGGCAAGGCTTCCTTGAGTGCCATGTGGACAGTGACCCCCCGGCCCAGCTGCGGCTGCTCCACAGGGACCAGGTAGTAGCCTCTTCCATGCCAGCAGGTGGGGGCTGCTTCACCTGTGGGGGTTGTTCCCAGCGCACAAAGGTCCACAGAGCCCCCAACCTGCTGCGTGTGGAGATTCAAGACCCAGTGCTGGAGGACGAGGGTGTGTACTTGTGCGAGGCCAGCAACGCCCTGGGCAATGCGTCCTCCTCGGTGACTTTTGATGCGCAGGGTGAGTCAGGGCAGGGAATGGTGGCATAGGGTCAGGGGCCAGTACTCAGGACCCTATTTCTCTGCAACCCCCAGCTCCAAGGAGGGTCTATCCTGTGACACCACCTTGTTTAGCAGTGGGAGTTTGCTCTCCTCCCGCACTGAGTGGGCCCTCCAAAGGGCTTCCTCCCTGCCCGCTCCAGGCTGGGAGGCTGAACCACTAGCCCCTGGGGTCGGGGAAACAGTCAGGGTGAGGCCTGGCACTCGTGAGCCTGTGCTGCCTGCTCTGCAGCCACTGTCCTGGTCATCACACCATCACACACGCTGCTGGAGGGCACCGAAGCCAACCTGACTTGCAACGTGAGCCGGGAAGCCAATGGTGGTCCTGCCAACTTCTCCTGGTTCCGGAATGGGGCTCTGTGGGCCCAGGGCCCCCTGGAGACTGTGATGCTGCTGCCTGTGGCCAGAACGGATGCTGCCCTCTACGCCTGCCGCCTCCTTTCTGAGGCTGGTGCCCAGCTCTCCGCCCCTGTGGTCCTGAGCGTGCTCTGTGGGTGATGGGCAAGGCACTGGGAGGCTTGAAGGAGAGGTGTGGGAGGAACCAGGCTGGGGTTAGATTTGGGGAGACAAAAACAGAGCTCAAGTGTGGGAAAGGGCAGGCTTAGACCGCGTGTGGAGGGGAGTGGGAGACACGGTGGGGCAGCTGGAATGTGGTGAGCTGGGCTGGGGGTGACCTGAGCTCCCTCCATTCCCACAGATCCCCCAGACCCTCCAAAGCTGTCAGCCCTCCTGGACATGGGCCAGGGCCACATGGCTATGTTTGTCTGCACTGTGGACAGTAGCCCTCTGGCCCAGTTGGCCCTGTTCCATGGGGAGCGCCTCCTGGCTAGCAGTGTGGGGCCCCAGCTCCCATCCCATGGCCGTCTCCAGGCCAAAGCCAAGGCCAACGCCCTGCAGCTGGAGGTCCGAGACCTGGGCCTTGGAGACTCTGGCAGCTACCGCTGTGAGGCCACAAATGCCCTGGGATCAGCCAATACCTCCCTCTTCTTCCAGGTCCGAGGTAAGTGTCAGTCCTCTGAAGGTGTATATAGTAGGCCCAGACGTCCTGGGGGCCACTCTGGTCAGGTTTCGTGCTGCATCGTGTGGATTTTGTCCAGAAATGTGAGGGATTTTTTTTCCAGCCATGATTTGAGGATAGTTGCCAGCCAGCCAGCAGGAGGCCTCCCTTGGTCTCTAGCGGGATATTTTCACCTGTAATAACTGTGGCAGCCACTAAGGGGCAGTGGCAATTGCACAAGGCAGTTTGGAGCAATTTGACAGACAATTTCTTCGGTAATAATATAATTTTGTTAGATAATAAATTAGAATTTTCATACAAAACCTAATATATGTATATTATGCACATACATGTGTAATGTATGTATGAGAATGTATATATACACACATATATACATACACATGAAACACATGAGAATATATTCATATTTTTTATTATTATACATAGTTGTACGTAAATATATCCTTCTGTAAAAATATAGAATAAGACAGGAAAAAGGAAAGTTAATATGGTACTCATAGTGCTGCAAAGGCCAAGGAAATGTGCACAGTTGTTCTCCCACAATGGCAAGTGTCATTGTAAACATTTTCCTTGGCCTTTGGTTCTGTACGTCTTTTCCTATTTATCACACCCATTTTACAGGCAGGGAACTTGGGGGTCAGAGCTTGCTCATGATCACATGACTAGCAGGGAGCCCTGCTAGCTTGGGACTCGTTGATGCTGGTCCCAGGCACAGCTTGTGTTCTCAATCACCAGCTGCCCGGCTCGCTCCCCACACACCGGTCTTCTCCTGCCTCAGCCCCAGGGGGAACCAGGGACTGCCGTTTGCTCAGTCCCCAGTTCCTGGGCTCTCGTAACCTGGAGCCTGGATGCAGAGCTGGGCTAGAGAGGGTTGGAGAGAACTCAAGATCACACAGCTGTGAACCTCTTCTTCCAAGCCCTCGGTCACCCATGCTGAGTCCAGCTCATGATCAGGACATCAGCGCTTGGCATGACCTAAATCCCTCCCATTTTAGTGCTTCACAGGGTCAGACCAACATCTGTCAGGAGCTGACACGTGCAGGTGCAGGGCCTCACACTGGGCTGCAAATCACCTAAGTCCCACCCTTGAGAGGCTCGTCCTCTGGTAGGCAAGATGTGATGAGTGGCAGAGCAACGCCTTAACTCGAGGTGGGGGCAGTCACTGCCAGGACAGACCGTGCTGGGTGCTTGACAGCAAGTCCAAGGCATGGAGCTGAAGTGGACAGTGGGGCAGGTGTGGGAGCTGTGGCTGCGGGACACAAGGTTGGGGTCACACAGTTCTGGGTGGACTCACACCCAGTCCCAGACTGGAGGACAGCACGGCGGGGGGCCCTCACTCGCTTTCGGTTTCTCCCTGCAGGGGCTTGGGTCCAGGTGTCACCCTCACCCGAGCTCCAGGAGGGCCAGGCCGTGGTCCTGAGCTGCCAGGTACCCACGGAGGCCCTGGAAAGGACTTCATACCGCTGGTATCGGGATGGCCAGCTCCTGCAAGAGTCGACCTCGGCAACACTCCATTTTGCAGCCATAACTTTGAGCCAAGCTGGGGCCTACCACTGCCAAGCCCAGGCCCCAGGCTCAACCACCGCCAGCCTGGCTGCCCCCGTCAGCCTCCACGTGTCCTGTAAGCGCTTTCACCCCGTGCATGTTTCTTGGAGGGGAAAGGAGCCAAGGGCACGAGGGCAGGGAGGCGGAGCCTCTGGTCTGGAGCTCTGCCTCCATGAGAGCCTTAGCTGAGGAACCACCTGAAAGCCCCTGACCACTCCCTGCTTGTGCAGACGCCGCACGCCAGGTCACGCTCACCACCCTGTTGGACACCGGCCCCGGGCGGCTGGGTCTCCTCCTGTGCCGTGTGAGCAGTGACCCTCCGGCCCAGCTGCGACTGCTCCATGGGGACCGCCTTGTGGCCTCTACTCTACAAGGTGTGGGGGAGCTCGCAGGCAGCGCTCCCCGGCTACGGGTGGCTGTGGCCCCCAACACACTGCGCCTGGAGATCCATAATGTGGTGCTGGAGGATGAGGGCGTCTACACCTGTGAAGCCACCAACACGCTGGGCCAGACCTCAGCCTCGGCCAGTTTTGACGCCCAGGGTCAGTGTGAGGGTTATGAGTAGGTGCACGGGTGGCTCCTTGAAGAGGAAAGAAGGTTGAAGAGGGTTCTGGAAGCCTAGGGCACAGGCAAGAGGGCTGAATTTGAGAACAGTCTCCATTCCCCCCCTTCTTAAGGGCAGCGGTCTCCAAATTTGGGTTTCATGGTGAAGCCTTTCTTAAACACAGAATTGTACGTGAATGCCCAGTGGATAAAAGTAATCAGAAAGCGGATGCTCGGGGAGAAACCCCCACAGGGCGGGGAGGCCTGTATCCTTCCATGCGCCCCCACTAGGAACAGGGGGTTTCTGCAGAGCTCTGCTTGGGAGCACCTGACAGATGATGAGCGGCTTCCCAAGCTCCACCTCTGAGCCGTAGAGCTGGGTGGGGGGGCCCCCTGTGTCAGCCAGAGCTGAGGGCTGCCCTCCCTCGTGGAGACAAATGGCTTGTTTAACTCGCTCTTGGGACCCTCCTTCTCTCCTGACAGCTGTGAGTGTGCAGGTGTGGCCCAAGGCCACTGTGCAGGAGGGGCAGCTGGTGAACCTGACTTGCCTTGTGTGGAGCACTGGCTTGGCTAAGCTCACCTACACGTGGTACCAGGATGGGCAGCAGCGTCCAGGTGCCCACTCCATCCTCCTGCCCAATGTCACGGTCACGGATGCTGCCTCCTACCGCTGCGGTGTGGTGAGCCCTGGCCAGACACCCCACCTCTCCACACCTATCATCCTGGACGTCCTCTGTAAGTGTGGTGGGCTGCAGGGTGGAGCTGGAAGGAATGCCAGCGACATGTGGGGACCCAGGCATGGCCAGAGCCCCTGGGAACTCAGCACGGGGCCCATCCAGCGGGTGGAACACTGCCCGGGAGCATTAGAGTTGGGGACACTATGGGACAAGGTCCTCTCCGGGCACAGTAGCAGTGCCTCGGATGGGGCAGGTGGATGCCCTTGGGGTGGGAGCCAGGCCTCCCTGCTTGGACTGTCATTTGCAAACCGGCTTCCTCATGGCTGTGGGCTCTGAACCCCTTCCGCTGCTTTTGTGCTGCTGTAGACGCACCCCGCAGCCTGCGCCTGACCTACCTCCTGGAGAGCCGTGGTGGCCGGCTGGCCCTGCTACTGTGCACCGTGGACAGCCGCCCACCTGCCCAGCTCACCCTCAGCCATGCTGGCCGCCTCCTGGCTGCCTCCTCCGCAGCCTCTGTGCCCAACACCCTGCGCCTGGAACTGTGGGAACCCCGGCCCCGGGATGAGGGTCTCTACAGCTGCTCAGCCCACAGTCCTCTGGGCCAGGTCAACACATCCCTGGAATTGCGGCTGGAGGGTGAGGCAGGGCCCGGACCAAGGCTACCAGGAGTGGGATCAGCTGTGGTGTCTGGCTGGGCCCACCTGACCCTGGCCTCCTTGGACAGGTGTGCGGGTGATCCTGGCTCCGTCGGCCTCTGTGCCCGAGGGGGCCTCCTTCACAGTGACCTGTGAAGACCCTGCTGCCAGCCCACCCACCCTCTATACCTGGTACCACAACAGCCGTTGGCTTCAGGAAGGGGCAGCTGCCTCGCTGTCATTCCCGGTGGCTACGCGGGCTCACGCAGGCGCCTACTCCTGCCAGGTTCAGGACGCTCAGGGCACACGCACTTCCCGGCCTGCGGCCCTACAAGTTCTCTGTGAGCAGGGGCCCGTGGCTGGGGGCGCCAAGGGTGGCGGAGAGCACCTCCAGGCCCTAGTGGGGATGGGCACAGGACTGCAGTGGGCTTAGGATGGGCATTTGGGGAAAGAAGGACATAGGTGATGAAGAAAGAGACCCTAGGTCCCTGGGAACCCTGCCTGGAGGAATCTGCCCTGAGAAGGTGGCGCTTCTAGGAAGTGACTATTTGTCCAGAGGCTTTGGCCTCATTAATGTCAGGAGGGTGGACAATGGGCCTTACAGAGTTTTCAAGACAGGCCCCCAACGTGCCCTGCTCCACCCCAGATGCCCCTCGGGACGCTGTTCTGTCCTCCTTCCGGGACTCGAGGGCCAGCCCCATGGCTGTGGTGCAGTGCACTGTGGACAGTGAGCCACCTGCCAAGCTGGCCCTGTCCCGAGATGGGAAGGTGCTGGCCACCAGCCATGAGGTCCATGGCTTGGCATCGGGGACAGGCCATGTCCACGTGGCCCGCAACTCCCTGCGGCTGCAGGTACAAGATGTGCCCTCAGGTGGCGAGGGCACCTACGTCTGCACAGCCCACAACTTGCTGGGCTCAGTCAGCACCACAGGGCAGCTACAGGTGGAAGGTGAGTGGGGAGGGGGAGGGGCTCAGGCGCTGTGGGGATGGAGTCCACACGGAAGGGGCTGGCTGGCCTGAATGGGTAGATAAGGAACAGCTCCCACTGGAGGGGGTTGCCCAGCCTGAGGGGGAGAAAGAGCCCTGCCCTTGGAGAGATCCCTACGAGGGCCGAGGGGTAGCAATGCCCACGTGGAGCCTGGGTGAAGGGGAGACAGCCCTGCCCTCACGAATCCCAGTCAGGGGGTGGTATGTAGACCTGCCCAGGGGAAGCCTGGGGTGGGGAGAGGAGCCCACCCTTGGGGAGTCCAATCTGAAGGCAAGACACAGTCCCATCCATCAGAAAGCCTGGTGTGATGAAGGAGAGACACAGCCCTGCCCTAGCGTTCCCTAGCTCAAGCATGACAAATAGGCCTGTTCTCAGAGATCTCAGTCTGATGGGGAAGACACAGTCTCATCTTAAGGGGCCCAGGTCTCAAGTCAGGTCAGAACTTCCCATAATGCACAGAAGCTTCTCAGATCCCACCCAGAGGCTCTGGCTCCCAAAGAGCTGCGATCCTCAACCACCTCCTGGTCCTTGGCCTGCAGGTGTGCGTGTAATGGCCCAGCCAGGTCTGGATATGCCTGAAGGTGCAGCGCTGAACCTGAGCTGTCACCTTCCTGGTGGCCCCAGACCCATGGGCAACTTATCCTTTGCTTGGTTTTGGAATGGCCGGCAACTACATTCGGAGCTTCTACCTACCCTTGCCTTCTCCCGTGTGGCCCGTGCCCAAGCTGGGGTGTACTACTGCCGGGCTGAGCTCCCCACTGGAACCACCATCTCTGCTCCAGTCATGCTCCGTGTGCTCTGTGAGTAGCCCCCTCCCCCGCCCCCTCAGTCTCCCCACATCTCACATGCTCACCTCAGGTCTTCCTCCTCCACTGTCTGCAAGCATTCACAGTCCTGGGCTGGAAGGCTCCCACTGGCTGGTTGTGTGGGCTTGTTAGCCTCACCTTAGTTTCCGTATCTGCAAAGCATCGGTCCCCTCGCCTTGGGAGGAGTATAGGAGAGGAAGCACTCAGGGTGCCTGGCACACAACTGGTCTTCATTAGCCTGGGGTCTCTACGCCACTTCTTCCAGGGCCCCATGCTGTACCACTGTGTAACAAGCCACCCCAACACTTAGCACTTAAAACAACACCCATTTTATTTGCTCGCAAGTCTGTGGGTCAGAAATTTGGGCTGGGCTCAGCTGGGCAGTTCTTCTGCTGGTCTCAGCTCCTGTGGCTGCCCTTGTCCCGTGACTGAAGTGAGGCTAGGCGGTGTAGGACAGCTTCACCTGTGTGGCTATCGTGATGGGGGCTGGCTGTTGGCTGGACTACATGTACACAACAGGCTGGCCTGAGCTTCCCGTATGTTCCAAGGACAGCCGAAGCTGAGGTCCTCTTGAGGTCTGGTCCTAAAGTCACACAGAGTCACTCCTGCATCTAGTAATCAAAGCGAGCCACAGATTCAAAGAGTGAGGAAATGAATTCTTAATGGGCAGAGCAGTAAAGTCACCTCGCATGGGTACAGGGAGGGGAGGAACTTGTTGTTTTCAGCAATTACCACGCTCTGTCTTCCTACAGACCCTCCCAAGGTGCCCACCATGACGGTCTTTGTAGAGCCCGAGGCTGGCGTCCAGGGCATCCTGGACTGCCGAGTGGACAGTGAACCCCTCGCCAGCTTGACCCTCCACCTTGGCCGCCGGCTGGTGGCCTCCAGCCAGCCCCGAGGCATTCCAGCCGAGCCACACATCCGTGTCTCAGCCACCCCCAATGCCTTGAGAGTGGACATTGAGGAGCTGAGGCCCAGTGACCAGGGGGAATACGTGTGCTCTGCGTCCAATGCCCTAGGCTCCGCCTCTACCTCCACCTACTTCGGAACCAGAGGTGAGGGCGGGCTTTGTCTCCCAGGCCCTGCACAAGGCCCCCCCAGGTCCAAAGTCTTCCTTCTGAGCTCTTCCCACAATCCCTTCAACAGCAACCAGCTTGTCTGCCAAATCTAGACGGATGTCTGGAAGTTCCTGAGATAACATGAACGTTAGAAAAAGTTGGCGGGGGGTGGGGGGGACACCTTGGCAAGGAGCATTGGAGGCCTGGAGCCACAGCTGCCCCCTGACCTGTGCCCTGTGTTCTAGCCCTGCAACGCCTGCATCTGTTCCAGACTCTAGCCTGGGTCCTAGGGCTGCTGGCAGGCCTCTTCTTCCTCCTGTTGGGCCTGGGGGCCTGCTACACCTTGAGGTGGGTCCGGAGCTGGAGGGTGAACGGACCTCCTCCCTTTACCCCCAACATTTCCCCATATGCCTCCTACCAAATTCATAGGCTCCATACTTCCTAGCCTGTCCACCTGTTTCCTCACGTTCCAAACCTGGGAATCCCTTCTAGACTCATCTCTAAATCCATATTGCTGTAGTTTTCTCCTTTCCTTATCTCTACCCTGTTTGTACTGAAGAAAGGGCCTGTGAGGAAGAAAGATAAGGTACCCCACCCCCCACAATGCTCCTCACTGCTCAGTGCAGTGAGCTGTCAGGGGACAAGCATGTGGGACAGGCAGGGATGGAGAGGCTCTCTGAGTCCATCACTCTTGCCCTTGCAGGAGGAGGTATATTCATACCCTGAATGTGGGTGAGCATTCTGTGGAGATGGCTTCTCAGAAGGACACCACGCAGGTATCTATCTATCCTCTATATGGGCACACACAGACATAATGCCCGGCTACCCCTCAGTGCAGAGCTGGCCCCTAGAGACTGTTCTCATTTATAGGCGGGGGCTAGAGGAAGATTGGGGAGAGAATATAGGGTCCCTTGAGAAGACAGGGGAGCCACATTCTGATTGGGGCAGAGAGATGGTATGTGTTTGCTATGTGGCCAGCTGGATGACTGCGGCAGACATTCTGAACTTAGCAGCAACCACCTCTAGTTCCAAGACAAATCTTGGAACACAGTACCCCATCTGTATTTTGGGGTCTGTCTTCCCCACTCCTGGGTCTGCCCATCACCTGGGCGAAGGTGAAAGTCTGTTTCCCCTTCCCTGTGGTGTATCCTTTTCTGCAGATAATCTATTTGTGGGCCCAAACTCCCAGCCATGCACATTCTCATCAACCCTTTTGGGAACCCTAACCAAGGCTGGGTGTCTGGGGGTCTGCCCCCAGGGTTAGAGAATAGGTGATGACTGCTCCTAGAGTCCTCCTGTGACCAGGGTTTTCTCTGTGGGGAGCTCATTGATCCTGACGCAGCCACATTTGGGAACACATCCTGTGTTCTGCCCCTGAGAGGACTGACCCGTGGCATTGCCTGTCCCCAGGAGGAAGTCACCGGAACCTGTGATGACTTGGGCCTCATAAACAAGGCAGCGCTGGATCCTGACTCCTGTGAAAACAGCTCTGTGATATCTGACCATCTATGACTTGGTTCCAAACCTCTTGCACCCAAGAAAAATGGGTGGTGAGAGGAGGGGTGAACCCCAATCTACCGAGAGGGATGTTGACCCTGGGGACGCTGAAGAGAAATGAGTTGATCATGTTGTCCACGCCTCTTTAAATTTTCTCTGGGTCTCATTGCTCCACTTATCCTCCAATGTACTGCCTCTTCACATCTTTCTCCTCCAACCCTGGACTTTTTGGATGGACTAGAAGAGGAGCTTTCTAGTCACAGGCTTGCCAGGCACTTTGTACCAGCTACAGTAGAAGTTAGGCTGCTCTAACAAGAGACCAAATACAGTAACTTCAACATGAGAAAATTGTGTTTCACTCGCCCTTACTAATCCGGGTGTGTTATGGTGGTGTAAGGTGTTGGAGCCCTGGATCCTTCTATGTTATTTTTCTCCATCCCTAAAATGTTGCCTTTGATTGTGCGGTTCATGGTTCCACTGTATTCACACTCCCTCCAGAAAGAAGAGTGGAAGTTGAAGGTATAACCCTTCCCATTGGGAACACAACCCAGAAGTTGTGCATGCCATATTCACTCACTGCCCATTGGCTAGCCTTTAGTCACTTGGCCACGCCAAGGCTGCAAGGTATTCTGGGAAATATAGTTTTACTTCTATTTCCAAAGGATTTTCAACTATGGACTCATCCCTGAGACTGTTGACGTTGATGAGAATGCCGCCAGCAGACTATGTTCTGTCTCAAGGCCCATCAACTGAAGGGTGCTCAGGTTATGGGCTTCCTAGAGGAGGTGATCCCCTCCCACACACTATGTCTGAGGACATGGAAAAGGTCTGGTGGTCTCGAGGGAGAGGGTATGCCAGGCCAGGTCTGACCCGTTGCCACCCCCACCCCCAGGGAATGTGGGAGCAGAAGCAATCCTGGGTCCCTGTTTCTGGTCCAGGTGCACTCCTCTGCATGACCCAGTGAGTCCAAGTCCTCTTCCTGGAGGCCCGGGCACCGGGGCTCTGAAGATGAATGAGGGTCACCAAGGAGGAATAATGTGCTTCCAGAAAGTCAGTACCTGAGGGAAGCCAGTTCTTAGGTAGGTGGTGACTCCCCTGATAGTCTGGTGACAGATGTAAGGAGCGAAGAGTCTGCCACTCTGGGATTTGGGTTGAGAAACATGGGGAGTAAGGGAGAGTTAGAATAGGGGCTAACAGGCTGGGAAGAAATTGGGGGCCCAGTGAGCTCCAGGTAGCAGTGGCTGGGGCCCTTCCTGGTCCCAGGTCCCATTCCGTTTAGTGCCTGATTACCAGATTCTTCCTGGGAGCTTGTCTGGCATGTCCTCCCAATAAACTTCCACCCTGTACCATAACTGGAGTGAGTCTCTTTCTTGCAAACCAAACTGCTGGACTGGAACACAAAGAATTCGCATGTGAGTGGGATTCATTCTGGGAGACTGCCTGCCAAGGTGGCCGGGGGGCGGGGGGGGGGGGAATTACATGCTTTACAACTTATGATCAAGTGATTTGTGCACCTTCCTGTTCCTTAAGGTTCTGGGGGCTGCTCACCTCCGCAATTCCACTACCCACATGACCAGCACCATGCTTGGCATGCAGCAGATGAGCACTTAGTAAGCCCTGGTTTTTCTAGATTGTTGTCAAGTGGGAGGGTGGAAAGTATAGGCTAAATCCAAAAGTGGGACAGGGAGAGAACAAGCCAAATGCAACCTGTGTTGTGCTGTTCTGCAGAAGAGAGCCCAGGGGGGAGAGGACCACTGGTGGCCACAGAACAGGTAGCTTTGGGGAGATCTGGGGACAATTGACTTGGGAGTCTTTATCTGCTTCTGTGTGCCAAGGGATCGTAAGTCCACCTGGTATTAAAGGGTTCTCAGAGGGGTTTGTTGTGTCCACCCCCAGTGGTCTGAGGCTCATCAAGACTTAAACTTTGGGTTCAAGTGTAACACATATACAGAAAAGTGCACACACTAGAATATATACAGCACATTGACTTTTCAAAGTCAGCACGCCCATGTAACCAGCACCTAGATCAAGAAACAAGCCATTATCAGCATCCCAGAGTCTCCCTTGTGACCCTTCCCAGTCATAATTCCCAAGGTAACTACTCTCTTGACTTCTCACACTGTAGATTTCATTTGCCTGGTTTTGAATTTTAATCAAGTAGATTCACATAGAGTGGATGACAACTTTGGAAAACTGTTAAGCATTATCTATTAAAGCTAAAATACTTATGTCCAGGGAAGCTGGGATGGCTCAGTGGGTTAAGTGCTCGCTTTGTAGCCCAGGGGACCAAGGATCGAATCCTGACCCCGGCCCATGCAGACCCATATGCTGAACTGGGGTGCTTCCCATGCAGGAGGCCCCCAGTTCAGTTCTTGCCCCCAGTCGGGCCCCTGGCTCAAGGGGGTGTGCCTCCCATGCAGGAGGCCCCCAGCCCAGTTCCCGCTCTGGGTGGCCTCCCACCCACCTGTGTGTAATGAAACCATGTCAAAAACTGATGACGGGCAGCTGTGGAGACTGCTCTGGGCCCGCCTCCTTCTCTCAGTCTCTCTCTGTCCGTCAAAAACAATAAAATAAATCTTAAAAATAATAGTAGTTACTTATGGAGTAAGGTTGTGATTGGGAGGAGCCACAGGGACTTTCAGGGGTGGAGAGTATGCTGCTGCTTAGTCTGGGTGCAGGTTTTATGGGTGTGTTCACTTTGTGAAAACCATTGGGCTGGGCACTTAGAACATACACATTATTTTCAGTAAGATATTTTTTTAAATACCCATATTTTATGTTGGACATCCAGAGCAGTCTACTCAAATTTCATCGTATGATACATGTTTAAAAGCACCCCCTTCACTTTGCTAAGGAACATTATTTTTATTTTTAAAGATTTATTTTTATTATTTTTGACAGACAGAGAGTGACAGAGACAGAGAGAGACTTGGGGGGGGGAGGGGTACTCTCCATAGCCGGATGTTATTCGTTTTCTATATAGTTTCATTCCACAGGTGGAGGGCGGGGCTGCGTGGGGCAATAGCCCAGCCTTGGCCAGGTGAGAACGGAATAGGGGGTACACCCCAGTTCAGCGTATGGGTCCGCACGAGCCAGGGCCAGGGTTGAGGCCAGGATTCAATCCTTGGATCCCAGGGCTGCAAGACAAGCACTCAACCTGCTGAGCCATCCCGGCTTCCCCCATTCTCATTTCTAAATGTACCAGAACACTGGCTATGCCTTTGGGCCCTTCATTCGTACATGTGACTTTTTCTGATGGACCCAACGTTGGCTTGTCACCTCCAGGTGCCACTCAGAACAGGCTGGAGTGGGCAGCACCCCCTCAGACTCTCTGTTCCAGGTCACTCTTCAGGATTAGTCCTGTTTACAGATGGTGGGTGTCGCCCATTACGTCAGTGCTTCAAAGATTGAACGCTCGCTGGTTTGCCTTCTTTCCAGGATACTTCCCAATGCCCCACTGAAGAGTGGCACCAACAGGGCATTTGATAAGTCACCTTTCGCACAGCATGTTATCAGGCATGAACACTGAGCTGATCAGTGGCGCTTCTAGAATCCATCTTTCTCAACTTTGGTCCAACAGCCCGATCCCTCCTCTGCAACCTCCAGATGTGGATAAACAGTTGCTCCGAGATTTTGGCAGAAAATTCCTCTGATGTGCTTGGACAGAGCTCATCTAAGTTTGGGAGAATCCACTTGGCAAGGATGACTGCAACCCCCACACAGCCAGCACCGACTGAGTGCCTAGCCCTGTGCCAGGCAGTGAACAAAATACAGCCCCAAACCCCAAGGAGCTTGGGGTCTGGGGGGAAGAGACAAGGAAACGGGCAACTATAATGCTGTGTGAGATGTGGTGCAGTGAGAAGTGTAGTGCAGGGGACAGTTACTGGGCTTTGGGTCAGAGAGGACCTCCCAACAGGAGACACCAAAGCCACTTTCTGTGGTGAGGACAGGAGTTCACCCGTTGGCTGTATTCTTGCCAGAGGACACATCCATGCTGAAGCCCCCGCTCCATGCTCAGAGCCTGGTGGCTCTGGGGTCTGCTCTGCTCCCCTGGTCCCCAGCTCTTTTGGGGCTCAAGCCACTTCCAAACCCTCTTCAGGCCCTGTCAGGATGCACATTTGATGTTTTCCTGTCCCTGTGACCTCTGAGGCTTTCTTAGTTACCTCACTTGTCTTCCTCTTCAGAACCGCTTCCTTTACCACGGTTGGAAGTTTCTCCCTTCTCAGAATCCACATTCTCTTCTGGACTTCCCAGTTGTGCATCTGGTTCAAGATGGAAGCCTGGGTCTCTCTCTCTGCCCCTGCTCTACCTCAAATCCTCCCTGAACAAGAGAACAAACAGCAACATGAACCCTGGGTATGCAGGAGGCCTTGCTCTCTGCTCACCCTGCAGAAGGACCAGGAAGTTCTGCCTTGGAGAGGTGGCCTCTGCTGCTGGTGACCCCAGTTAGTCATCCACGGGGGGACGGTTGATGCCTCTTCCGCCTGTCTACACAGGAACCCTCAACGTGACTAAAGCCACCTATGTCCATGTTAGGTCTTGTTCCCGAGATGCAATTACATGTGCAGGTGACTTATTAAGGATATGCTTCCAGGAAAGCTGGGATGGCTCAGTGAGTTAAGTGTTTGCTTTACAGCCCTGGAGACCAAGGATCAAATCCCGGCCCCGGCCCATGTGGACCCATATGCTGAACTGAGGTGTGTTTTCCATGTGGGAGGCCCCCAGTTTTGTTCTCTTCTCCTGGTTAAGCTCCTGGCTCAAGGGGCCATGTCTCCCATGCGGGAGGCCCCCAGCCCAGTTCCTGCCCTGCGCAGCCCCCGCCCATCTGTACGGAATGAAATATGTCGAAAACTGATAATGTACAACTATGGAGACTACTCAGGACTCTCCCCCTTCTCTCTGTCTCTCTCTGTCTCCGTCTCTTTGTCTGTCAAAAAACAATAAAATAAATCTTAAGGGAAGCCGGGATGGCTCAGTGGGTTAAGTGCTCACTTTGCAGCCCTGGGGACCAAGGCTCGAATCCTGGCCCCAGCCCGTGCGGACCCATATGCTGAATTGGGGAGTGCCCCCAGTTCAGTTCTCACCAGGGTGAGACCCCGGCTCAGTTCCTGCCCTGTGCAGCCCCACTCCCACCTGTGGAATGAAACTATGTGGAAAAACCAATGATGTAAAACTATGGAGACTGTTCTGGGCCCTCCCCCTTCTCTCTGTCTCTGTCTCTGTATCTCTCTCTCTCTCTCTCTCTCTGTCAGAAACATTAAATAATAAATAAATCTAAAAAAAAAAAAAAAGGATATGCTCCTAGGGAAGACCTGTACAGGGTGGGGAGGAGCAGCCCAGGCAAAGGGAGGAAGCTAAGGACACATGTATTTGAATGTCCATAGCAGCAATTTTTATAACATCTCAAAACTAAGAACCACCCAAATGTCCATCAACAGTAGAATCAATGGGTGAAAAAAATGTGGTTACATTCACACAAATACCACCCAGCAAAGACTATAAATGGGCTGAAGCCTGGATACATTTCACAAATTGGAAAAAGTATTTGCAATTCATACTCTAGAGAAAGAGTTCATCACCCTTCATATAAGGAATTCTTTCAAATTAAGAGAGACCAACAAAATAGAAAAATGGGCTGTGGATATGAGCAGGCAATTCAGGAAAAAGGAAATACAAACGGCTCTTAAATGTTTGAACAAAGATTCAAACTCACTCATAAAAGAAATGCAAGCAAAGACCATTTCTT
This sequence comes from Craseonycteris thonglongyai, assembly GCA_004027555.1. NCBI lineage: Eukaryota > Metazoa > Chordata > Mammalia > Chiroptera > Craseonycteridae > Craseonycteris > Craseonycteris thonglongyai. Next base: position 35,937 of record PVKE010000248.1, on the reverse strand, counting down.
CACTTTCAGACTAGTTAGTAAATACCACAGTTTAGTAAGTGTGTTGGCAGGGGTCTGGGAAAATGGGCACTCCAGATACTACTGGTGCAATTATGAATTAGCACAAATTGGAGGGCAATTTAGCTGTATCTACACAAATCACACCCACATATATCCTTTGACCCAGTAATTCTGCTTGTAGGAAGTCATGTCACAGATAAATTTGTGTGTAATTTATCCATCATAGCATTGATTATAATAGCAAAAGAACTGGAGACCATGTATATACCCCTCCCAGAGGAAGGGGATTGGACCAATAAACGGTATCATGCAACTATAAAAAATGTGAGGATGCTGCCCACCCACTAGAATGACTAAAATTAAAAAGATTGGCAACACTAAGTACTGGGGAGGAGGCTGAGGAGCTAGAACTCTCATACATTGCCGGTAGGAACATAAAAGGGTACAGCCTTTTGCTAAATCGTTTCTTAAAAATTAAATTATGCCTTTACCATATGACCCTGTAATTCTACTTCTAGGTATTTACAGATGAGAAAGGATGACATCTGTCCATACCAAGACTTACATGGCAATTTTGTAGGCTCTCTATTAGAAGAGCCCCACACTGAAAAAGAACCCCAGCGCCTAACTGGACAATGGAGAAACTTGCTTCCTTCATACCATGGAACTACGAAGAGAACAAATTACCAAATGACACATGAAACAACATAAATAAGTCTCAAAGCATAAAGAGGGAAGGAAGCCAGATACAAAAGAGTACATGCTTTATGATTCCATTTCTATGAAATTCTAGAACACAAAAATGTATCTATAGACAGAAAGGAAATGAGTGATGGGGGCTGGGAGTGGGTGAGACTGGGCACAGGGTCACTTTCTGGGGGTGACGGAAATGCATGTAAGTGGTGGTGGGGATTACACAGGTGCATAAACTTATCAAAACTCATCTACCTCTACACATCACACAGGTGCATTTCATCGTAAATCACACTTTAATAAAGGTGATAATAATAAAGTAATATTAACAGAATAGCAACTATCATAAGAATGGTGATAATGAAGCCACTCTAAATACATTGATATGAAGGGTTTTCAAGGTGTATTAAGTGAAAAAAATCAAGGTGCAGAAAAATGGTATTAGAGAAAAAAATGTCTGTATTGTCTTAGGTGTCATAAAATAATCGAAAAGCCTGTACCAGACACTGACAGTGTGGCTTCCTGTTGCGGGGTGTGGGCTGACAGGATGGAGACCCCAGAGGGAGGGATGTTCCCTGAACCTCTCATCCTGCAGTTTGCGCTTGATCTTCGCCAAAAGGCCGAGAGGCCATCATCCTCCGTCTTGATGTTTGAATCAGGCGAACATAGATTTTCCTTGCTGCTGGAACTCTTACTAACCGAACTGCAGCATTTTGAATGATCAAAAACAAATAGATTTGCTTAAAAGTTAACATCCCTCGCCATTGCCATGCTTACTACTCGCTATCCGAATTTATACCGTACTCGGTACAAAAACCAAACCTTTAAAACAAGAAACAGATGTTCCTGACGCCGAAAGGATTCCCCCACTTTGGGCGTCGACGGGCTTGTGCAAGTTCCCCCTGGGCATAGCCAGGGACACGGGGCTGCCCCCGCCCCGCCGGGCCCGGGTCCTGCAGCGCCGCGGCCTCCGCTCGCCGCGGGGCGGGCTCGGCGCTGGGACGGCCTCGCTCGGGGCTGCCGCGCGCCCGCCTGCCGCGGTCGCCGGGCCTCCTCCTAGGGGCACTGCCCCCGGGTTCTCTCCAGGGCATCTCTGGGCAGGACTGGTGACAAGCGAGGACGCAGGGCCCCCTCGTTGGGCAGGCCCGAGTCGCAACAGGTGGCCGACGAGCCCGGGCCTCTGTCCCCCGCCCCCGGGGCCCTCAGAGGCCCTTGGAGGGGGTCTCCACCCCATCCCCACCTTCCGTTGCCATGACGAGGGGTCCCTCAGAGACCCGATTCCCATCGCTACGTCGCCCGGCCCGGCCCTAAGCCCTGGACGGCCGCTCCGGCCGGGAGGGTCGTGCGGGCTCCCCACGGGCGCACGAGCTCGGGTCCTGCCGGCCGGGCCGGGCTTGGCTGCGGTCACGGCGCGGGCGGCCGGGGCTGCGTGCGCGCCGGGAAGGGGCACGCGAGCGGCCGGGGCCGGCGGGCGGGTGGCACTGGGCGTGGGTCGGCGGCGATCCAGCCGGGGCGGGGCCGGGAGCCGGGAGCCAGAGCCGCAGCTTAGAGGCCGAGGCGCTCACAGCCATGGGCCGGGGGGCTCGGAGCGCTCACGGGCCGCCGGCCTTGCCGCTGCCGCTGCTGCTGCTGCGGCTGTCGTGGCCGGTGTGGGGCGCCGAATCGTTTCGCGGTGAGTGGGAGCGCGCCCCTAGGGGCAGGCAAGGTCACTGTCAGGGCATGGAGGGTTTGAAACCTCCGGAGTGCCCGGCTGGGAGGAGGCGTTTGGGAGGGTGTCCTCGGAACCTGCCCAGGCACTGTCACCTGTACGTGGGCTCAGGGCCCAGACTTGGAGACTCTGCCTAGTTTCCACTGTGCCCATGGCAAAGCAGAGCGGCAGGGACCCTTCCCCTGTGAGCTGCTGCCCAGCCCCTCAAAACCCTCTGCCTGGATTCTCAGGCCCCATCTGCCTGTGGGAACGTTCCTGCACCTCCGTCCCTTAGGGCTGAACAGGCCTTCCTCCTCCGGGAAGCCCTCAGCCCACTGGCCTCCTCAGCAGGAGTCCCCGCTGTGCCCTCAGGCTAGGGGACTAGATGCGGCCTCTAAGGTCCCGGACCAGCCCGCCCACCCCCTCACTCCAAGGCCGTGAGGCAGTGTGTATACTGTTCACAGTGTTGCCTTGTTTGCTTAGCTACCAAGGACTGCTTCCCACAGAAGGTCCTGTTGAGCAGGGCCCTGGGGAAGGATGGAGCTTAGTCTCTTCCCTGTGTCACCTCTCCATCTCCTCTGTGAGATGGTGCTGGTAACAGAAACTTCTGAGTGGGTGGGTGGGAGGACTGGCCAAGTCCTGTACATCATGTGCCCAGTGAGGGACTGGGAGGGTGACCTCGGGGGAGGCTGGGCAGCCTGGGGTGTGGGGGGACCCAGCAGGGATAGGACCCTACTCTGTTCTAGGGTGACAGCTCTGGCTACCTTGAGGATGATCCGCAGGCATTCTGGGGCTTCCTCCTCCTCAGCCTGGGGTCAGAGGAGGGTGACTAGACCCCTGAGAAGGGCTCTATGCTCCCCAACACCACACTGGCTCCTTCAGCGTCCACCCCTATCCGCCTAGTTGCCACAGCTCCACCTCTGCCTCCTTGTCCCTCGTCAAGGTGCCAGTGTGTGTGTACGCAGGACCATGAGAACCCCCAATCCACACCCACATAAGCACACAAGCACACCCTCTCCTCTCCACCCTGAGAGTTCTGGGCCCAGAAAGACCTGGTTCTCCACACCCAGTTAAGTCCTCCCAGGGCTGAGAGACAGCCCCCATCCCCTCTCCCCAGAAGCACTCAGACCCTCCCCACACTGGCCCCTTAGCCTCCATTCCAAGTCCCTTCCCCCCACGTTGCCTGATGGTAAGTCTCTCATCCAATCAGGGAGGGCTTCTTGGGGGAGGGGGACTCCTGGAGCTGTTGTTATTCCAAGTCTTTGAAGATGGGGTTTTAGGGGAGAGATGGAGGTGGAGGAAGGAGTTGGCAGGTGGCCTAGCAGTTGCTGAGCCACTTCCACAGGCAGCCCTGTCAGCCTGAGCAGGACTAGGGCCAGGGCTGGGGGATGGGGGTGGGGCTGTCAGTTCCGGAAGCTGGGCTTCCCCAGGGATTGATTAGAGGGGTGGGAGAGCTGCTGCAGGCTCTGGGCTGCCTGGGGTCTGGCTCCTGCAGGGCGCTGTCCTGACAGTTGCTGGGGCCATGGGGGGTGGGGGTGGGGAGCATTCCAGGGGAGCATTCCAGCTGCCTCTGAGTAATGCTTGGATCTGGTATTCCTCCTGGCACCCCCCTTAAGCACACCCGCCCGGGAGCTCTCCAGCTTTGTCCCCTACAACCCCTTCACTGAACACGTGAGGAGGGGGGATCTGGGCCAGGGACTCTGGAAGCCCCAGCCCTAGCATGAATCCCCCAAGGGGAGCTCTGAGAAGGTGGACTTCCCAATACACCATCTAGCTGTTGCTTTTCTCGGGGTGGGGTGGGGAAGACCCAGGCATCTTCCTCACAGATCTCATACTAAAGGCATCTGCTGCCTAGTTTAAAAAATACCAGTCACTGTCCCCCTGCCTTTCCCCTCTGCACTGGGGACCTTGGTCTCTTCCTTGTGACCTTTGACACCAGACCCTCTCCCAAGGTCAATGGGGTCCCTCTTCCCTAGCTGAACTGTCCTTCCCAGGCTCCTCTGTCCCTCTTCTGCCACCTCTCTGGATGCTCCTCAGTTCCAAGGATGTCCCAGGGGTGCCCACCCTCCTCCAGGCTAAGCCCTTGAGTGTTGAAGATGGATTTCCTCCCCGATGACACCCCCTAACCCCATCCCTCTATTCCTCAGGCCCCCCTCACCCTGTGCTCTGTTCTCACCCCAGGAAACACCCCTGGAGAGCCAATCACCCCTCACTGGGTCCTGGATGCCCCACCCTGGCGCACGATCCCCCAGGAGGAGCCGGTCAGTGCTGCGTCACCCCTTCTGTGCGGGCCCAGGGTCTCCAGGCCCCTTTGCCTCTCCCCAGATTTTACTGCGGCAGTTTTGTTGGGGTCTGTAGAACACACCCCCCCTCCCCCAAGTCCTAGGCTCCTCCTCAAAGGGGTTGGCAGGCAGGGGCAGGGTGACATGTAGATTGCGTGAGCCTGCACACATGGAAGTCATTTCCAGGCCTCCTCCCCCTTTCTCTCCCTTCCCAGAACTATCCAGGCCACCCCCAGCCCATCAGGCAGAGGTGGGGCCAGAGCTTGTGAGGCGAGAAACTTTTCAGGGACCTCTTTCACCAAATATCAAAGCACCTTCCTTTTGCAAAGGTTACCAGGGCAGGAGATGCTGTGGACACATTGCAGTTCCCTCCAGGACCCTGCCACTGAGTGGCCTGAAACTTCAGCCTCACTCCTCATGCAGGATCCATTTTTGTCCAGAGGGCAGTGATCACTCTCTTGATGGCTCCCAGATGGCAAGCCCACCCCGTTTTGCTTCTCCAGGATTCTCTGCCCCAGCCTCCTTCCAACAGCCACCCATCACACACTTTCAGAATAACCACGCCCCCGTCTGCAAACCAGGATGCCAGCAGCCTCTATATGCCCATTTCACAGAGGGGCACACTGAAGCCCAGGGAGGTTGCAGAAATTGCTCAAGATCACACAGCTCTTTGGCCTAGAAGTCAGATGCACTAGGGTCTGAAAGACTTCAAACCATTGACTAATGTCCCCTAAACCTAGGGAGCCCTCATCCTCCTGAATTTTTAGTCTTGAAAGGATGAGTGTCTAAGCCAAAAAGGAGGAAGGCAGGAAAGCACTGCTGTGAAGGCTGGGAGGCTCCCACAGACCCATCAGCTCGCAACCTAGAGCCCTCACTGGGCCCCCTGGGCCCCCAGGACCCCCATTCAAGTGGGCAAGCATGGCGCTGGGCCAAGCTTTGAGATCATTTTCCTGACATCACCAGCAGAGGGCAAGGCTGGGCACACACTGGGGTCACCTTGACTGGATGTCCCTCCTGGTCTGGCCTGGGCTATGACCAGCAGGGGAATCCCAGAGGGGCCCGGCTTTTCCCATCGATGGGCCCCTGCCCCCAGGAAACCTGCCAAGGCAGAGTTGAGGCAGGGAGTCTTGTCCCAGAGGAAGGAAACACTCACATTTCAGGTCAGGGTTAGGGTGCATAGTGAAGGGCAGGTTCACTAGGGCAAGAAATGAGGATGGCAGGGTCTGTGGAGAGACAGAGAGGGGATCCTGGGGTGTGAGGGTGGCTGAAGGCGGCTTTTCATTTGTGTGACCACCTTCCCAATAAAGCAAGTGGCATTCCGGCCACATGAGCTCCCTCTTGGGGCCGTGCAGGGCGCTGTCTGCTCCCCACCTGCAGAGGCAGGGCCCCACTCCAAGGCTGTGAGCCCCTTGGCCTGCAGCCCAGCCCAGTGCACTGTGGGATAAAAAGGAAGGGCCAGTGAGCGTGGGGGCCAGCACTCCGAGGACACAGCTGCTCTCCAGGAGGCTCCTGGACCGGTTTCAACTCTGGGCCCCCAGCCAGGCTGAGTGGACACGGGAGGCAGGCTCCACGGGCTAGACGGGAAGGAGGGCAGGGAAGAAGAGGCTGGCAGGCTGGCCCAGGCCCCTCCTGACACCTGCCCTAGAAAGCCGGCGTTTGTCTCTTGGTCTGGGGTGGGGGTCTGTGCTTACTTCACAGGACCGTGAACAGGGGGAGGGTGCGCCTGCTGGAGGTCAGGGACTACTTGAGAGTGGCGGCAGGTTGTCAGAATTGAAGTGGGAGGAATAAAGTGTGAATTCCCCAGTGAGTGGGGAGAAGCAAGACATAGCAACAAGAGGTGGTGAGGAGGCCCCTGGCCAGTGCTCCCTGAGGCTTGCCCCCGTCCCCAGAGTTGTCTGCAGGGCCCCGCGCTCTTCCCTGCCTAGAGGAAGCCTGGGTGTGAAAGAGGAGGCAGGCCCAGAGGAAGGGCCCAGTAGCCTTGGGCTAGGCCCAGCACTTTCCTGGGACCCCTGGTCTCTCCAGGGAAGAAGTGGTGTGCCCCTAGCAGGCCATGTCAAATGGCTGTTGTCAGAACAATGAGCATCCTGAATCTGGGAACACCTTGGTCTGCATGTTCTCACCCGCACACCCATCCGTGACCACCCGCGCAAGCAGGGTGCCTGTTGCCAGCTACCCATGTGCTCTCCCCAGCCGGCTCCATACCCCCCTGCTCCCTGGCAGGCAGACCAGGCTCCCCGCCGTCTCAACCCTGCACTCCTTCTTGCCTAGGGCTTGAAGCTAGACACGGGGCTGGTGGCCTTGGAGGCTGAAGGCCAGGAGCTCCTGCTGGAGCTGGAGAAGAACCAGTGAGTACCAGGCTGGGTGGGGGCCGCGAGCCAACACAGCCCCTCTCTCTGGGGTGGGGGGTGGGGAGGAATGCTCAGGGCATGGAGGCTGGAGGGGTTGAGGGCCCCAAGGAGGTACAGGTGACAGGGAGAGTCACACCAGCCCACAACTGGCTCCCTGGTGGCTGAAATAGACTACAGGGGCTGGGTCAGCCCTGCCCGGGGCCACATCCTTCATCCAAGCCCCAGGGGCATCTTGTCAGCTCCCTGCTGGAGATGAGTGAGCATCACCTCCCTAGTGGCTTGAAGAGCATGCTGAGTCCAAAGAATCCAAGATAGATTCCGAAGATGGGTGGGCACTCCGGGCGGATGGAATGACAGGGACAAAGGTGCGGTGGCTACAAAGGACAAGGCACATTTGGGAGTGGTGATTTGTCTGGTCTAGATGCCTGAGGACCTCCATCTGCAGGGAAGGAAGCAGTGGGAAATGAATTGGGGAAGCCCAGCGGGGCCAGACCACAGAGGGCCATTTTAATGCTGCGTCCTGATGGTTCAGAGTCAAAGCTTTTGAGTTGGTGGATGAGCAGGCCGAGCTGGGGGAGGGGGGGTGGGGGGATGCGTGTCCAAGATAGAGCGTGGGGTCTTAAACCCATTCAGATTATGTTAGCAACAGCTCTTTATGTATTTACCAAGTGCGTGTTTCATTGCAGGCATTGCTCTAAACACTACACACGCTTTATTCTCTCCCATGGAGTCAGATGGACCGGGAACAAACTCGGGTTCCGCCATGCCTAACCACAGTTTCTCTGGGGTTTCATGTCCCCACACATTAAATGCGGTGATCACATCGACGGCTTCCTAGGGGTGTGTGTGCGTGTGGAGTGGGGTTCAAAGCTGGAAAAGGTGGAGGAAAGACAGGGAGGTGCAGAAGCAGGCATCACAGGTCTGTGGGGCAGTCTGGTGGTAAAGAGGTCAAGGCGAGGTGGGAGTCAAGGATATTCTTTAAAGAAGAGGGATTGACTTATGAGTGATCCATCCTGTCAGGAAGGACACTGGTGAAATGGAGCCTGAAAATGGACTCATTCCTGGAGTGGGGTCTGCAGAAGGTGGGGAAGGGAATCCGTGCTCTGATAAGCAGGGCAGGAGTGGGTGACGCAGGTGGGGATTCTGTCTCCTATGGAAGCAGGGAGTGAGCACCACTGGAGAACAGGTGGGCAGATATGTGGGGTCTGGGGCCAGAGGAGAAGATCTGAAGGACCTTTGGAGCAAGGAGGTAGACTAGAGACATGGTTGACTAGATGCCCAACAAGGGTAGGCAGCAGGCAGGCCCACCTAGGGAGTTTACCATACTTCCTAGGCTCCAAGTGCCATCCTTGGCAGTGTCTCCTAAGTCTTCCCCTTTTGCCCACCCCAGACCTGTGGAGCCAGGCCCCTCGGGGACCACAAACTCTTTTATTCCTGCTCCTCCCTGGTACTTCCCACATTTCCACTTCCCACACCTGAGCCATCACTAAGGCTCCATCCTGCTCTTCACCTCTCTTCCCTCCAGCCCAAGGGTTCTGACAGAGTAGCACACAGTCAACACCTGTCCTTTCCCTAAGAAACGGGGGCTACTTCTTATGGGCTAGCCCTGTCCCCCCCTCATAGAACCATTAGCATTCAGGGAGGATGGCGGGCGGAGGAGGCAGGCTGAACTAGGTGATTCCTACAACACCCCTACTCGCAGGCTGCTGGCCCCAGCATACAGAGAAACGCACTACAGCCCAGACGGGCAGCCAGTGGTGCTGGTCCCCAACCACGCGGTGAGACGCTTCCGTGGGTTCTGAGGGTGGAGCGAGGGTGCTGGGGGGCGCACTCCCTAAGGACCTCCCCACTCTTCCTCCCCCATTCTCCTTCTGCTCCTAAGGAGAGGCAGGAGCCCCCCCCCTTGCCCCTCCCACTTCAGCCTTGGCTGAGATCTGGGGTGTGTCCCTTGCTCCAGGATCATTGTCATTACCATGGGCATGTGAGAGGCCTCCCGGATTCCTGGGTCGTCCTTAGCACCTGCTTTGGGATGAGGTGAGACGTTCTGGGGGAGGAGGGTGGGCCTGGGGCTGGGGTAAGAGTTCCCTCACACCCCTCTCTGCACCCTTCTCTACCTTAGGGGCCTAATCACGCTCAACAGCAGTGCCAGTTATTATGTGCACCCCTGTCCAGCTGGGGACACTGAGAAAGTCTCAACCCACAAGATCTTCCGGGTAGAGCAGCTGCTCAGCTGGAAAGGAGCCTGTGGCCACAGGGACTCTGGAAGCAAAGGAGACATGACCGCCCAGATCAGGGTCAGGGGCACAGGCAGGGGTGGGAGCACAGTGTCCACAGCCCTCCAAATCAGAAAAATCAGGAATGCACAGTACAGGCTCGGGGCCTCCTGTCCTTATGTTTTCATTGGGAAGCTGGAGAAACAAGTTCTAGCAAAAATGTGAAGTTAACTTTGTGCTTTCTGGGGATTGGGATTGCTGGTCAGGGCTCAGGCCCAGCAGCCTGCCACTCAGGGTCACCGTTGCCTGTCCCCAGGAGAGGCGGGAGGCCCACCGGAGCTGGAGGTACCTGGAGCTGTACCTAGTGGCTGACCACACCCTGGTGAGAGGACACCCAGGGGGGTGGTAGCTCTGATGCGCCCAGCTCAGCCCCTCACACGGTCACATTGTGACTTTCCAGTTCTTGGCCCAACACCAGAACTTGAACCACACCAAACAGAGGCTCCTGGAAGTCACCAACTATGTGGACCAGGTTGGAGGTGGTGGGGAGATAGTCCCAATGGGGGTGATAGTGACAGGGGCCAGGCAGGTCCTAACAAGATGTGGCAGGCTTGGAGATGAGGAGAGGAGAGGAGGGGAGAAGAGACGGGCACCCCCACAGAGGAGCACAGGCCCAGGGGCACCCCTGGTCCCTCTCTTCCGGCCTGTCCCATCCTTCCCGCAGATTCTCAGGACACTGGGCATTCAGGTGGCGCTGACCGGCCTGGAAGTGTGGACCAAGCAGGACCAGAGCCCTGTCACACCCGATGCAAACGCCACGCTCTGGGCCTTCCTGCAGTGGCACCGAGGGCTGTGGGCATGGCCGCCACACGACTCTGTGCAGCTGCTCACGTAGGTGCCGCCGAGCCCCATGCGGGCTCCCAAGGGGCGGTGGCCACTGCTGGCCCCATCAGTCATGCTGCGCTCTGCTCTCAGGGGCCGCGCCTTTCGGGGCAACACCGTGGGCCTAGCACCCATCCAGGGCATGTGCCTCCCGGAGAGCTCTGGCGGTGTGAGCATGGTGAGCAGTGCTGGGGAGGGGACGGGAAGACAGGTGCAGGGGTGGGCCCCACAGCCCGCAGTAACTGTCTCTGTGTCCTCCCAGGACCACTCGGAGCTCCCCATCGGCGCTGCAGCCACCATGGCCCACGAGATAGGCCACAGCCTGGGCCTCAGCCACGACCCCGATGGCTGCTGTGGTGAAGTGTCAGCCGAGCAGGGCGGCTGCGTCATGGCAGCAGCCACTGGGTACTGGTGACCCGGAGGGGTCAGGGCTGCAGTGCAGACCTCACCAGAGCTGGGGCCCTTCCTCGGCTGCATTCCTTTGAGGGACTGGTTGTCTGTGACATGGGGATATGATCACAGTACCCGTCCTGAGAGTTATTGGGGCTTAAATGGAGGAAATGCAGGGAAAGTGGATTCTCAATGTACGGAGCTGATTTTCGGTACAGCCTAGCAGTTAGTTCATCTCTGGGAGCAGCAGCGCTAGGTTGGGATTCAAACTTCGAGCCTGACTGCCCCCTTCCTGGCGTCACACACTACCTGTCTTGGGCTCGCTGTGTGACTTTGCGAGGGTTACTTTCCCACTCTGGGCTCTGCCTCTAAAGGATTCAAGCTGCCTTCGCTCAGGCCGTGTCGGCGCGTCCCGCGGCTGTGTGGCCAAGCACAGGGGGTCGTGGTGGGTGGATATCAGAGATGAGCAAGGGGTTGAGGGGGGTGGTCCCCGCACGCCCGACACCCTTCCCCGCCCGTAGGCGCCCGTTCCCGCGAGTGTTCAGCGCCTGCAGCCGCCGCCAGCTGCGCGCCTTCTTCCGCAAGGGAGGCGGCACGTGCCTCGCCAACGCGCCGGACTCCGGGCTGCTGGTGCCGCGGACGCGCTGCGGGAACGGCCTCGTGGAGGAGGGCGAGGAGTGCGACTGCGGCGAGGGCCAGGTCAGGGCCGCGCGCCGGGCCCCCGGAGGCCAAGGCGGGCCCCTGCCCACACCCTCCGCCCAGGCCCCGGGCGCTGCTCCCTCACCGGGTGCCCGCTCGCCCCTCCGCTCCAGGCGTGCTCCGACCCCTGCTGCTTCGCGCACAACTGCTCGCTGCGTGCGGAAGCCCAGTGCTCCCGCGGGGACTGCTGCGCGCGCTGCCGGGTGAGGGCCTGGGGGGCGCTGTTCTGCGGGGGCTGGCTCTGCTCTGTGTTGGGTCCCCCGGCTCTCCCTCCTCTGAGCCGCGCTCGCAGCGTGGATCTCTCACTGTCCTCTGTCTCTCTGCTTCGGCCGCCCTGCCGCCACCCGCGCCATCTGAATAGCTGAAGCCGGCGGGAGCGCCGTGCCGCCGGGCTGCGGGCGACTGTGACCTCCCCGAGTTCTGCACGGGCGCCTCTCCCTACTGCCCGCCAGACACGCACCTCCTGGATGGCTCAGCCTGCGCCAGCGGCCGCGGCTACTGCTGGGACGGCGCGTGTCCCACGCTGGACCAGCAGTGCCAGCAGCTCTGGGGGCCCGGTGAGAAGACGCGCGCGCCCTTGCCCCTCCCCATCCACGGGGCTGAGCAATTTTCTACTCTCGTGAAGGTGGGAGGGGGACCTGAGGGGGCGTGACCCCCGCATGGGCTGCCTCCGGCCCCACCCCTGCTTCCCCAGGCTCCCGCCCAGCCCCAGAAGCCTGCTTCCAGGTGGTGAACGCTGCTGGAGACCCCCGTGGGAACTGCGGCCGGGACGGCCAGGGCGGCTTCCTGCCTTGTGCTCAGAGGTGGCCAGAGGAGCAGAGGGAGCGGCAGCCGGGGAGTGGCTGGGGACAGGGGGTCCCTCCACGCTGTTCGACCACCTCCACTTGGTCCCCAGGGATGTGCAGTGTGGGAAGCTGCAGTGCCAAGGTGGGGAGCAGAGCCCATTGGCACCCCACACGAGGCCGGTGGACTCTACCGTCCGCCTCGGCAGCCAGGAGGTGACCTGCCGGGGAGCCTTCCTTCTGCCCAGCGCCCCGCAGGATCCTGACTTGGGCATGGTAGAGCCAGGCACCCAGTGCGGACCTCAAAGGGTGAGCCTGGCCCGCGGGACCCCTCCGTGCCACCCGAGTCCCACAGACCAATGCGCCACGCCCCCTCACTGCCCAATGAACACTGCTGCCCATAGGTGTGCCGGGACCGGCGCTGCCAGAACACTACCTTCTGGGAGCTGGAGCGTTGCCTGACTGCCTGCCATGGCCGTGGGGTGAGTGGCCCCAAAAGCGGGGGTGACGAGGTCTCTGATCTCATGGGACCCTCCCTCCTTCTCTCCTTTCCTCCGCAGGTTTGCAACAGTAACCACCACTGCCACTGCGATGTGGGCTGGGCTCCGCCCGCCTGTGACCAGCCAGGGTTGGGCGGGAGCGTGGACAGCGGCCCCCTGCAGCCTGAAAGTGCGCCCGTGGCGGGCGAGGGGGCGGGGCCGCACGGGGCAGCGACTCCGGACTCAGCCCTGCCCTGTCCTCCTCAGACCAGGGCGCCTTCTTGCTGGCCGGTATCTCTAGCTTCCTGCTGCCTCTGCTCCCCGGGGCCGGCCTGGCCTGGTGCTGCTACGGGCAGCCAGGATCCCGGCTGCAGCAATGCTGCCGCTCAAGGAGGGGCCACGCGTGCAGCGGGTAGGCTCTGAGGGCTCAGGTCCCTGCTCCCTGAGCCCAGTCCTGTGATTCCTGCTCCTCAGAGCTCTGCTGGGCCCAGGGCCTCTGCGGTGGGGTCCTTAGGCCTTGCCCCCAGGTGCAGAGAGACAGCAGAGGCGGGGGTGGGAGGGCGGGGAGAAAGAGAAGGCTTCCTTGAGCTGGAGGCACCAGCGGCCTTCAGGCCAGCGGACACTGCATCCCTGCAGGGCCCTCTACCCCTCCCCACTGCAGTAGTTCAGCCCCTTGTGTCCCTGCCCCTGTTCTGCCACCAGGGGGCCGCTTTGCCCTTGACTTTGCCCTGTTTTCCACTAGCTTATAATGCAGTGCCTACTCTTCTGTGCCCTTCCAGGCCTCTCGGGCCTCTCATGAGCTTTCAGACCTCTGCCACTTCCTTTGCCTAAATCTCTAGACCCAGCCCATGCCGCTGGTCGGCTAGGGCACTGGCTACCCTTGTGACAAGGGCTAGCCCACAACCCAGTTCTCCATGGACTAGGAGGAGGTTCCCATAATGCCAAGCACAGGTGACCTAGGGCTGCCCCTCCACTGGGCGCTAGGCCAGTCAGGTACCTTATGGCCGCATCTGGCACAGCCTGGCCTTGGAAGTGCTCCTGGCAAGCTGAGGGAGAGGGCAGGGTTTGGGCTAGAGATGGGGGCATCCCCTGAGAGGGGTAGGACACCACCCAGGTCCCAGGTGCCAGCTAAGAGGGCCTTGGCAATGAGCAGTGATTTCGGGTCTGTGGGCAGACGTGCAAGGTGGTCAGAATTTGCTGTGTCAGCACGAGGGGTCTTCAGGCGGGTGGTGGCTGCATGCCACTGCCAGAGGGGAGTACTGAGAACATCAGACACATGGAAGGAAGTGGCCGGCCCTGGGAGATGGGGCATGAGCAGCCAAGTGTGGTGTAGAGTCACTGAGGGGCAGTAGGGCCACCCAATGGCAAAGAGCCCATCAGAGCTGCCACTGGGGAAGAAGTCCGCCCCTCTGTGGGACCTGAGTGATGCCAACATCTGGAGGGTGCTGGAATCCTGGGGTGGTGCCAGAGTGTGGGAGGAAGGTCAGGCTGGAGAGAGTGCCCGCAGCCCTGGGAAGGCCTGAGTCTCAACTGCAGCCTGGGCCCCGAGGGCTCCTTTTAAGAGGGGACAGAAAGGGAGCTAGAGAGTGTGACCTGCAGCAGAAGGGTGGACACTCAGACAACACAGAAGCAGAGCTGATGGCAAAACGGGCTGGGCACCTGCAACTGGCTGCAGGCAAGCAGCCAGGGTAGGGGTGGACACCTGCTGCCGGCTGCAGGCAAGCAGCTGGGGTGGGGGTGGGCACCTGCTGCAGCCGGGGTGGGGGTGGGCTGCCCTGTTCCGCGTCACTGTTCCAACCCCCTGGCCTCTACTGCTGCTCAGGCCCCAAGATGGTCCACGCAGGGACCGCACCCTGGGCAGCGTTCACCTCATGGAGCTGGGCCCGATGACCACTGGAGAGCCCCAGGCCCTGGGTGAGTGAGGCGCCTGGGGAGGGAAGTACAGGAATGGACTCTCGGGCCCCCTCCTCTCCACTTAGCACCCAGCCATCTTGAGTCCCCAGTGCCCTCCCCGCCCCAGGGACTCCTGCCAACTGTGTTCACAGGACTAGTTCTCCACCCATTGTTCCCAGACCTAGAGATCTCTGCCAGCGCCCAACAGCCACCTTGAGAAGCCTGCGCCCCGTGGCCCTGCCTGCACCCCAAGGTAGGTGGGGACCCTGATGTGAGACCCTCCGCCTCTCATTGCTCATCCACCCACCTCTGTTGTCTCTCAGCTCACTGTCCCCTACTCTGGGGTTTCTTAGCTTGGGTTACTGTGGAAATGAAGTATGACCACATGGAGAAGCTGTTGTCATGGAGGCCAGATGCTGGGAGCCTCTGGAGCGTGGGAGGGAGAAGTTATGTCTCTTCCTGAGTCATCTATCCCCGCTGCCACATGACGTACAGCCTGAGGTCCCAGACTTCAAAGGGTGATCCCTCCCCCACTCTGTTCTCAACAGGTCGAGTCCAGAAGCCAAGATACTGTCTCTGATGAGAAGAGGATCTTGATCTCAGGACTCTTAGGGACACATGGCTACTGACAGCCACTCCAGGCACTTGGACCAGGGCCCGAGCCAAGGAGTCAGCTGAGTTCCTGCACCTTCAGGCAGCTTGCAAGTTTCTTCCTCGAGTTACCTCCTCCCTCCTCCCTCCAGGACCCCAGAGCATCAGAATTTGCCCAATACTGTCTTGGTTCCTTAGGGCTGGGGATTCTGCTGGGATACAAGCCAGCCCAAGGATCCATCTGTTATGTAGAACTGTTATGTAAAACTTCCCCGGAACAAGAGAACAAAGGAAGAGGCCATCAACTCAATCATTATCAGAGTTTATTAAGGGAACTTACATAGGAGGTGTGTCTTGGGCAGTGGCAAGACCAAGTGGATATCCTCCGTGACACATGGCAGGTGCTAAAGGGTTCTATAGGACAGAGCAGGATGGATGGGCTACTGGGGTGTGACCTGCTCAAGTAAGGGGACAACACCTTACACACTTACCCAGGGTAGGGCAAGGGCCTATTCCAGGAACCAGCTTGCCTGGGCCGTAGGAGATGGCCAACCACACAGTCTTTGAGGGGATTTATGGGAAGCAATCTCTGCTCTGGCCCAGGTGGTCATGTCATGGAACAGCCTCTCTTCTGCACCATGAATCCAAAGAGTGAAGGTCACATAGTCATTGATCTCCCGTCACCAGGGGAGGCTGGGTCACACTGGGCACTGGAGGAGGCCTTTGTGTGGGGAGTTTTGGGGTATGTGCTACATGCACTTCACCTAGACCCCGCTCTGAAGAACTCAGTGACTGCCAGAGCCTGGACTCAGGGACCCCACATTTCAGATTGAGGCCACCCCTGCAAAACAAACAAAATCCTTGGGATCTTCCTTCCCCGCTTCTTCCTGCCCTGTCTTGTCCCCCAGATGCTTCCTCAGTCCCATCCTATTCCTAGTCTTGCACCTGAGGTTTTGGAGGAGTGTGGAGTATGCTGCAGGCCCCTCACTCTGGACATTACTGAGCCTCTCCTCCACTCCCTGGGAGCCATTCTAGAAGGGGGTCAAAAAAATCAGAAGAGAGAATGTTGCCTCTGGGCCTCTGTCTCTTCTTTCCATAAATTCAAGTCCATGGGGCTCCCTGAGGGGTGATGGCTGGTGGGTGGAGCCTCAGATGGCCGCCAGGACCCCAGAAGGACCTGGGCTTAGGATGGTGTTGCTGCCTTGCTTGAATGATCCCTTTGTCCCACCTCCTGCCTCCCTTGGACATTCTCAGGAGCCACTTACTCTCTCCCATTGCTTCATGCAAGAGTTCCTGAGTGACCTTCTATGTCAGCCAGCTGTTGCTGCATAACAAAACACCCTCAAAACTTAGGTTAAAAACAGCCACCAATTCTGTGAATTGGCACATTAGGTTGAATAGAGCTCATGGTTTGGTTAGTCTCCGCTCAGCTCACTTATGTTTGCTATCAACTGCCAGTCAGCTAGGCATTTCTGCTTCTGGGGCTGGCTGGCTATTGGCTGGGGTGATGGGGATGGATGGGCTATGTGCCTCTCATTTTCCAGCACGCTTGCCCAGGCTTGCTCACATGACAGCTGGGGAGGGTACTAACAGCAGGACCAGGGCTAGGATAAGGTTAAGTGTTCCAACTTACCTTGGGTACAAAAAAACTAATCAAGACAAATAATATTTAAATTCAATATTTTTAAGATTTCTTTTTATTGTTTTTTGACAGAGAGAGAGAGAGAGAGAGAGAAAGACAGAGAAACAGAGAGAAAGGGGGAGGGCCCAGAGCAGTCTCCATAGTTGTACGTCATCAGTTTTCGACACAGTTTCATTCCACACAAGTGGGTGGGGGTGGCACAGGGCAGCAACTGTGCTGGGGGCCTCCCACATGGGAGGCACGCCCCCATGAACTGAGGGCCAAAGCAGGGGCCTCCCACATAAAGGTTTGCCCCGGCAAGAACCAAACTGGGGCCACACCCCAGTTCAGCATATGTGTGCCTGGGCCAGGATTCGATCCTCAGACCCTGGGGCTACAGGACGAGCGCTCAACCTGCTGAGCCGTCCCAGCATCCCCAACTTCAATATTTTTTTTTATTTGTTGATTTTGCATCTTGCAACTTTACTGAATTCATTTATTAATTTTAGTAAATTTTTTTCCTGAGATAATTTTTTTTTGTTAAATTTATTAGGGTGATATTGATTGATAACAATTACATAGGTTCCAAGTGTACAATTCTACATTACATTGTCTATACATTGCATTATGTGCTCACCACTCAGAGTCAGCTGTTTCCATCACCATATATTTGATCCTACCTACCCCTCCCTACCCCACCCCCAGCTCTCCCACCCACCTCCCCCCTTACCCTCAGGTAACCACTAAACTATTGACTGTGTCCATGAATTTTTGTTTCTTTGTTACTTTCAGTTTTATATTCCACCTATAAGTGAGGTCATATGTTTCTTGATTCTTTCAGTCTGACTTATTTCGCTTAATAAGATGTTTTCAAGGTCCGTCCATGTTGTCACAAATGGCTGTATTTCATCTTTTCTTATTGCTGAGTAGTATTCCATTGTGTAAATGTACCACAACTTCTTTATCCAGTCATTTATCAGAGGACACTTTGGTTGATTCCACAACTTGGCCACTGTGAACAGTGCTGCGATGAACATTGGGGTACATGTATCTTTGCAGATTAAGGTTTTCAGGTTTTGGGGGTAGATACTCAGGGGAGGGGTTGCTGGGTCATATGGCAATTCCATTCCTAATTTTTTGAGGAATCTCCACACAGCCTTCCACAGTGGTTGTACCAATTTACATTCCCACCAGCAGTGTATGAGGGTTCCTTTTTGTCCACAGCCTCTCCAGCACTTGCTATTCCTTGTCTTGTTGATTATAGCCATTCTAACAGGTGTGCGGTGCTATCTCATTGTGGTTTTAATTTGCATTTCCCTAATTGCTAGTAATGTTGAGCACCTTTTCATGTATCTGTTGGCTGTTTGTATGTTGTCAGGAGAGAAGTGTCTGTTTAGGTCTTCTGCCCATTTTTTAATTGGATCGTTTGTTTTTTCGTTGTATGAGTTCTTTATATATTTTAGATATTAGCCCCTTATCAGAGGCATTGTTTGCAAATATTTTCTCCCATTCAGTTGGTTTCCTTTTGACTTTGTTGATGGCGTCCTTTGCTGTGTAGAAGCTTTTTAGTTTGATATGGTCCCATTCATTTATTTTTGCTTTTACTTCCCTTGCCCTTGGGGTCAAGTTCATAAAGTCCTCTCTGAGCCCAAGGTCTATAAGTTTGGTGCCAATGCCTTCTTCTATGCACTTTATAGTTTCAGATCTTATGTGGAGGTCCTTAATCCACTTTGAATTAATTTTGGTATATGGTAACAGTTCACAGTCCAGATTCATTCTTTTGCATATGGCTTTCCAATTTTCTCAGCACTATTTACTGAAGAGGCTTTCTTTACTTTATTGTATATATTTTTGGTCCTTTGTCAAAGATTATCAGTCCATATATTTGTAGGTTTATTTCTGGGTTTTTGATTCTGTTCCATTGGTCTGTATGTCTGTTTTTCTGCCAGTACCAAGCTGTTTTGATTACTGATGCTTTGTAGTATAGGCTGAAGTCAGGGAGTGTGATGCCTCCAGCCTTACTCTTTTTTCGGAGGATTGCTTTGGCAATTTGAGGTCTTTTGTGGTTCCATATGAATCTGATAATTTTTTTAATCTATTACTCGAAAGAATGTCTGTGGG
Organism: Craseonycteris thonglongyai; assembly: GCA_004027555.1. NCBI lineage: Eukaryota > Metazoa > Chordata > Mammalia > Chiroptera > Craseonycteridae > Craseonycteris > Craseonycteris thonglongyai. Next base: position 17,256 of record PVKE010000248.1, on the reverse strand, counting down.
ATTTTGATGGGAATTGCATTAAATCTGTATATTGCTTTGGACAATATTTTTAAAAGATCAAAATTATTGCAAACAAATCCATGATGAACAAAATGTCAAATTTTTAAGTAAGGTTAGGATCAGTAAGAGTGCCATGCCAAGCCCTGTGGGAGCCAGAGCAAAAGGAAAATCAGTAATTGTGATCCTGAGTTAAGGGCCTCTCTCACCTTATACTAGAAGAGTAAGTGGAAGATTGCAAGTCTTCTTAAAATTCCATGTCTGGCGCGTTGCTTCCATAACACCCTTTTGGCCCAAGCAAGTCACGGGGCCAGCCGAGGGTCCAAGGATTTAGGGAAAATCTCTACTTTTGAATGGGAGAAACACCAAAACCATAATTCAGAGAGTGTGGAGTTGGGGAATTTCTGCAATCTCTTGCTCCTTCCATTGGCAGCTGAGATCCAGCCCCTGGCCTAGGCCTGCTTGCACTCCACCAGCCCAAGGGGCTGAATCAGACTGTTTGCTAAAGCCCCGTCCTGTGTTCATTGTGCCTATGGGATTTTGATTTATAGAGGACTCAGTGATGACTTAGAGAGGTTAACGCCATTGAAGAAAGTTTATCACTTACAGTCCCTGAGAGAAGGGGGCATGGAGGACCATAGAGGGAAGTACCAGGTTTGTAAGGAAGGACTAGGGAACTGCCGCAGATTGGAGGAAACTAAGGCAACATCACAACTAAGTGCAATATGGGAACCTGGACTGGATCTTGGCACAGAAAAAGGGCATTAGTGGGAAAACTGGGGGAATTCAAAATGGCCTGTAGGTTAGTTCATTGTATTGCACCCATGTTAATTTCCTAGTTTCTACAATTGTGCTATGATTATGTAAGATGTTAACATTAGGGGAAGCTGGGTGAAGGGTCTAAAGGGAACACTAACATTTTTGCAACTTTTCTGCAAGTCTAAAATTAGTTAACAATAAAAAGTTAAAAATAAAATTATAAAAGAAGGAAACGAATAATGTTTCATAAAGTTAATAGTTTAGCATGAGGTTGCTGTGTGGGTGTTGCTTTGACGAGGGCGGGTGCAGTTGGTTCAGGCTCCCGCTTGGGGTGGGGCCTCACACAAAGGCTCCTCCTGGTGGGAGTGCACCTGTCAGAGCAGATGCCTGGGTTTCCACCTGCTCCAGCTCAGGCAGCGCTGGGAAGAAGGCGCCTGTCCCGCTGGGGCTCTGCCTAGCGCTGTCCTCTCTGCAGGCGGGCATGGCCCAGTGCTTGGGGCCCACGCTGCTACTGCTGCTGCTATGTCTGAGTGAGTGACTGACTGCCTTTCAGGGTTCAGGGCCCCCTGAACCCTGGCCTCTCTGTTCCAGATCCCCAGGCACAGGGTAGGAGGGCTAGAGGGTGATTCCAGGAAAAGCCAGACGAAAGGAAGGAAGGGGTGTTGGCAAGAGACTTGTGCTCCGGGTGTGAGGACACCTGGCAGTCTGCTGGGCAGGCAGCTCGCTGTTCATCCTGCCTCCCGCCTTTGGGTCCATAGAACCACCTCCCTTCCCAGGTCCCCTCGTTACACCTGCCCCAGGAACTTTCTTTTTTCTATTGCCTCCCCTGTCCCACGTCTCTTACCTTTCCACCTGCCGCCTCAGAGCTTCATACTGATTCCTTGCTCAGCATCTTGAGTCTGCGTGCCACGCACCCACAGTTCCACCTGCTCAGCCTGCCCCTTCCCCACCTGGGGCCCGGTGGAGGGAGGTTTCATTTTACCTGGTGGGATGGGGAGACTGGAATCAGGCAAAGGTTTAAGGCAGAGGAGATCTTGGAGCTGAGATGTGCTGTTTTGAGGGTGGAGATGAGGTCAGGGTGCTCCTGATGGAGGGAGACAGGAAGAAAAATGAGCAGAGCTGAGACCAAGACCTGAAGGGACACTGGCTGCTGCTGCGTGTGGTTGAGGCCTGGGGACACGATGGGCTTGGCTGGAGAGAAGTTTGCCTGCTGCTCTGTGTGTCCTGGAGGGGAAGGGAGGAGAGGAGAGAGGAAGGGAGGGCTCACCCTCTCCTCTCCATTCACATAACCATTCTAAATCCTTAGTGTCAGTCTCCTTCCTTCAGAATGGAGGGCACTGAGCCACTGCAAGAATCACCATGGCCCCCACCATTCAATCCACGGCCCCCTGAAGTGGCCAGTGCCAGAGAGGGTCCCTGCTCCCAGCCCTGGGGCAGGAGACACCCCCTTCCACACATGCACAGTGAGATGGGTGCAGGGCCACGCTGGGAAGCTGCCCTCAGGCTGCCCTGCCAGAGGCTTCTTGCCTGAGTGAGATGCTTCCAGGGGGTCTGAGAGCATGAGGGGCAGGGGTCGTAGCCTGGTTTGGTGGCCCAGGTTCTAGGAAGGGGATGCCAAGTCTTCCTCCGGAGATCCCGGCTTGGCTGTATTTAGCTGTGGCCCATGGCACGTCTACAAGGGGTCATCCTCTATTCAATCACCCCTTGAGTGTGACTCTGTGGTGCCAGGTGCACTCTGTCCCCAGCTCTGACTTGTGGTTCAGGATAGAGCCCTGCGGCCTCCATGAGGGATTTCTCTGAGATCCACATCCTGGCAGCCAGGCCTAACAGGTCCCAGAGGCCTGTCTGGAACCCCTCTTTCCCTGGTGGTGGAGGGCGGGGGAACCAGTAGGAAACCAGAGTCCAGAGGGGCAGCACCGGGCCTAGACGGGCCAGAAGGGAGTACTAGAAGAGAACGGAGGGGGAAGACCCTGGTGGCAGGGGTAGGAAGGGGTTAGGAAGGGAGAACCAGGAACCTAGAGACCCACTCAAAAGGTCCCTGAGGTGAGAGGGGAGGAAGGGAAAGGAAGAAAGATCAGCCTGCCAGAGAGAGGATGAGGCGTGGCCACTGTCCTCAAGGCCATTTCTGACAAGTCTCCATTCGCCAGGTCCCTGGAAGCCGTGTTTCCCACGTCGGACCCCTCTTTGGATGGGTGTGGCTGTTCTGGGGGAGGTGTGGTGCCTGGGAAGGATGGGCCTCAGCTTCTGGGGGAGCCTCGGTGTGCCCCATCCAACCCTGACGTGTTGCAGAAATCCCCAGAGCCCAGCGCCGCCCGTGCCCACGACGGAAGGCCGGCCCGTGCCAGTCGTTCATGTCTTCGGACCACAGTCTGTCCCCCCCGGGTTTTGAGCGCCCTGCATCTTCCCAGGGCGGAGCCGGGGGTGAAGTGTGCTTGTGGGGCTCACCGAGAACTGAAGCCCGCCCCTGCCTCCTGCAGGGTCGCCCTGCTCTGCGGGACCGAACCGATGCGTGGATGCGGCCGAGGCGTGTACGGCGGACACACGGTGCCAGCGGCTGCGCACCGAGTACGTGGCGCAGTGTCTGGGTCCGGGCCCACCTGGGGGTTGCCCGCGTGCCCGCTGCCGCCGCGCTCTGCGCCGCTTCTTCGCCCGCGGGCCGCCCGCGCTCACGCACGCGCTGCTCTTCTGCCCGTGCGGCAGCACCGCGTGCGCCGAGCGCCGGCGCCAGACCTTTGTGCCTGCCTGCGCCTTCTCCGGGCCCGGCCCGGCGCCGCCCTCCTGCCTCGCGCCCTTAGATGCCTGCGCGCACAGCGGGATCTGCAGGTGAGGGCGGGAGCGGGGCACGCAGGGGGCGGGGCCGGCGGGAGCGGGGCACGCAGGGGGCGGGGCCGGCGGGGCGGGGCACGCAGCGGGCGGGGCCACGCGGGGGCGGGGCAGGAGGGCGGGGCCACGCGGGGCGGGGCCTGAGGGGTGGGGCACGCGGGGGCGGGGCCGGCGGGCGGGGCCGCCCATCGCCTCTCTCCCTCCCGTCACTCCACGCAGGCCCCGCCTCCTGGCCTTCCAGGCGTCCTGCGCGCCGGCGCCCAGCTCCCCCGACGGCTGCCCGCGGGACCAGGCCCCCCGCTGCCTGCGCGCCTACGCGGGCCTCGTGGGTACGCACTGTCGGGATCCGGGCACGGGCGGGGCTCTGCCGGCTTGCCTCCGCCTGGGTGTACCGATTACTCCGTCCTCGGTGATCCCGCAGGCACCGCCGTCACCCCCAACTACCTGGACAACGCTAGCGCGCGCGTGGCGCCCTGGTGTGACTGTGGACTCAGTGGAAATCGGAGGGAGGAATGTGAAGCTTTCCGGGGGCTCTTTACAAGGAACCACTGCTTGGGTGAGGGTCCTGGGAGCCGGGTGGGACTGGGCGGCGCGGGAGTCGGGTCTGCAGTTACTGCCCCCCTACCACGCCGCCTGGCCGGCGGGAGCCCATCTTAGAGGTGAGAAAATTGATGCTTTTTCTGCAGCAGCCAGGTAGGCCCACTTCTCCCTCTTCTCCTGTCGTCCTGCTTCCCTGGGAATCTGCCCCCAACTGTCTCCAGGGACCAGGTGACAGACCAAAGCTGACTCCTAGGGGTGTCTAGGCTAGTACCCTTGCAGACGGGCGGGAGCGAGGAAGTGGGGTAGTTATAACAAGTTTCCAAGGACCTGGAATGGAACCAGGCGAGATTGCTGCTTCTGCCCCTTCTGAGGGCGTTTCATCCTCTGCCAACTCTCCTCATTGATGATCTTGCCTTTGGGTCTGAATAGCTTGGTGGTCCCCTCCTGCCCAATCTTGGAGTTAGGGGACCTGAATTTGAAGCCCAGTTCTGCCACTTACTAGCTGAGAGTTAACGCCTCTAAGCCTTTCTGTGTCCATCTGTAAAGTAGTGAAGGTAATTGCCACCCTCCCGTGAGGATAAAAGGCTATAAGGTTTATAAGGCACTCTTAGCACAGTTGCCCCTATTTTGTTATTTCTCCTTCTGCACCTTCCATTCAGAAGCCAATGCTTGCAGACATTCTAATCTTCCCATCCCTGCATGGGAAGAACCCACTCAGGATGGCAGGGGTCTCTCCATCTGTCCCTGAGGGGCTGGTTCCTGTGCTGGGGTTTCCCAGGCAAGTCCACCCTGGACTCCTTCCTCGTAGATGGCGCCATACGGGCCTTTGACAGTGGGTGGCCCCCAGTCCTGCAGGACCAGCTGGACTCCCCCCAGGACCTTGAGCACCGCCTCCTGCAGGTAGGTGCTGGTGGGTGAGGAGGGGATGGTGGGCTGCAGCCCTGCAGTGCCTTCTTCCATCCTTCCTTGCCAGGTGGGCCTAGATGGAAATGAATGGCCTGGGTTGGGGGTGGAGGCAGAGAGCAGAGCCAGGCTTCTGCCTCAAGTCCACACTCTACTCCCATCCCCCAGGCGTCCTCTGCAGACGGGCCCCTGGAGGGCTGCCCTGTACTCTCCGTGCTGCTCGTCCTGGCTTTTCAGCCTCTGCTCTGACTAGGACAGCAAACCTTGGACAACCCAGTCAGCGATTCTGCCCTGCTTGGGTTACTGTCCACCTCTGTGGCCTACTGCCCCACTGAAAAGGGACTGGCTCGCCTCCCGAGCTGGCCCCAGCGCTCTTCCTGCTGTCCTTTGCAGGTCTGGACACCCTGTGTACCTGTCCCCTGCAGGGCGTGTAGGCGGGAGGCCTGACTGCAAAGCCCTGGTTTCCCATTCAGTAGGTTTCTTGGTTGTAGGTCTCTCTCCATGGACCTTGCAACAGTTGGGGTCTCCCACAGGGTAGGAGTGGGAGGGGGTCACCTGTGTAGCTAAGGCCCCAGATCACCTAGAGGAGGTCAGAGACCATCCAAACTCCAAGAATTCTAGATTTTATCAGCTCCCTAAGCATACCGTGCTGTAAGGAGTATATGTGAACAGACTTGTGACAAAAACCCCTCTAACACTGCAGCCTTTCACGATGCCCTCCCAGTTAGGCACCACAACAGATGGTGACAGAGCACTTCCCCTCCATGATATTGCTTGGTAGGCACCACCTGGAATGAGAATTCAGTCCTCTGCATCGCACTGACCACATTCCCCCAGGTCTCACCCAGCACTAGGAATGGCATCCACAGCTCAATAAATCCATGTGCACGGAGACTGGCCCTGCTTTCGCTTGATCTGTGTCCTGGGAGCCCATGGTCTGGTGGCCTGTGTGAGCTCGGATGGCCTCGGGCCGACTCTGGGCTCTGTCTCCTCACCTACAGATGCCAAGCTGTCAGGTCCTAGTGGCAGGGATTTTGGTTGCTTTCGTCTCTTCTTTCCTTCTCTGCTAGTACTCATATAAAGAAACTGTTTCCCAGCCTCCGTTGCAGCTAGGGCTGGTCATGTGACACTGTTCTAGCCAATGTGAGGAATGCGCAGATGAGGCTTCCAGGATATCTTTAAACAGAAACATTCTTGCTGACTGGTCGCTTTAGCCTCTGGTGTCACCCCTCCCCTGTTCCTGCCCAGCCTTTGGTGGCAATGCCTGGGGACATGGCTGCCATCTTAAAAATGGAGGCACTGCATAGCCCCAGTTGATCTCCCTCTGGACTCTTCATTACATGAGAAAAAATGATACCTCTAATTTGTCTAAGGCAATTCCTCCTCAGGTTTCAGCTATTTGCATCCCAACATAGGCCCTGATTGATACATGTCCACCTCTGCGGTGCCTGGGAGCCCTGGGATCGCCCACTGCACTCACTTAGGGAAGCCCCACCTCAGCTCAGAGCCTGGCCCTGACAGACTCTTGAAAGAAGTTGGCGATGGTGGTTTTTTCAGTCCTGCATAATCTACCTGCTTCTGTCCACATGGAGAGTCAACTTCTTTCCTGGAGCTGAGAGAAGTTTATCAGAAAGGTTTTTGCAAACATTCCATGTACGTGGCCACTACGGACCCAACAGATGCCAAGGGCATTGCAATTCTGTGGAGGAGTTCGGGAGGAGAAGCCAGAGCGATGGGACCCCGGCACTAAGCCTTCTGCCTGCTTCTTCCCCAAAAGCTTGGAGATGCCTGATGCGTGAAGGCTTTCTGTGTTTCCAGGCTGCCCCTTCTCAGACCTGGTTGAGGTTTGTTGGGGGCCATGTAACTGGTGGAATTGGAGGCTGCTGGTGCCTTGCTGAGAGACCTCTCTGGGCATCAGACAATGTGCTACAGAAAAGAGGCTTCCTTCCTGGGTGCAGGGAGAAATGAAAGGTCACGGGGTCTTTGTTGCCTGGCTCTCTGATTTTCCCCAGAGTGAACATTTCCTGTGGGAGGCCCGAGGCCATTCAGCGCTTGGACTCAGCCAGCTCTGCAGAGAGAAGCCAAGAGGAGGGGCACGGTGTGGAGACCTTGCCACTCCTGGGCCAGTTGGCTTTCTAAGGGTTGTGTTGCTGTAGTGGGCTGAATGGTGGCCCCAAGGATATGTCCTCATCACAATCTGTGGAACCTGTGAATGTTCCCTTGTATGTGGGCAAAGGAGTTAATATTACCTTATATGGCAAAAGATGTGATTAAGGACCTTGAGAAGAGGCACTGATCCTGGATTACCGAGTGGACACCCTAAATGCAGTCACATGTATCCTTACACGAGAGGCAGAGGGAGATGAGACACAGGGAGATGGGTGTGATGCAGCCACGGGCCAAGGAATGCCGGCGGCCACCAGAAGCTGTGAGGCCAGAGCCTTTGGAGGGAGTGCAGCCCTGCAACCCCACAGTTCCGCACTTCTGGCCTCCCAGCCTGTGGGAATCAGTTTTGTTGTTTAAAGCCACCAAAGTTGGGTAATTTGTTACAGCAGCCCCAGGATACTAATGGATTGTCTAAGGTAGTTAGACTTTGGTTTCTGTCACTTTTAAAAAGGTGCTAGCTCATACATGGTGTTAAGTCTGGCCAAACACCTAAAGGCTGAGTCCAGCTGTGGCCCCCAGGACCAGGAAGGGGTACTGCCTTGGTCTCCACATTGAATGTCGGACTCCATGTCCTGCCAGGCAGCCTGCTTGTTGTCATTCTCATGTGCACTCTGAGAGACTGGTCCTGGCCCCATGGCCTCATCCCTGTGACTGGGTCTCTGTTAGCTGTTGTCAACACTGAGCTTCTAGCTGGCAGGTGGCCGGCAGCAGGGGTTGAGGCAGAAAGGCAGGTGTTGGAAGCTTCCAAGGATTTATTGGTGGAAACTTCACAGTTCATGAATGCCAACTGGCTTGGAGCCTGCTGCCTAGGGAACAAAGTTGACGTGGAAACCATTGCCCTCTCCCCGCCCTCCCCAACTGAGTAAGTCAGGGCCAAACTCACAGAACTGGCTCATTTTTACAAGAAGTGTGGACACTGGTGGTAACATTTCCAGAGAAGCATGAGAACAGGGGCTGTGCAGGCCTTCAGGAGATATCCCCAAGGTGGACAGCGGCTTGCCAGTGAATCTGACAAGCCCAGGAAAGGAGGCAGAGACATGGCCCACCTCGCTGGCTGCGGGACTGGGAGGCCTGGGGTGAAGGATGTCTCAGGAGGCTGCTCTACCAGGGAAATGCAACACCCCACACCCAAAGGGGCCTCCAGTCCAAGGCAGAAGATTCAGAGAGGAAAATTAAGATGAGTACACACACAGGAGAACAAAACAGCCTCAAACTGAGCCTTCAAGGGACCGGGATTGAGCAAATGAGGAAGAAAGGTCTACAGGATGCGTGAATGGTCCCCGCCACGAGGGCCGATCCCCACCTCCTGTGCAGCATGCTTCATACAGTCAATGGGATCATCTGTTCTAGTCCCTTGAGTTGGGGACACAGGATACACAGCTAGTAAGGCAGGGCTATGGGGTGTGTTTGTTCAGATGCAACCTGCACAGGGTTTGGTTGGGGACTCACCAGGAATGACATTGACAGGGTGACAGAATCTTCCAAGATGATGACTAGTTCTTGGTACAGTTATGAAGAAAACTAAATTCGGTCTTCCCTGGATTCATACAAGGGTTGCATTTCTGGAAAACGGACTGGGTAGTAAAGCAGCTCTCAAATACTTTGTGTTTGTAACAGGGTTGAGTTCTTCACTAAAATAATTAGGACCAAATTTTCTCATCTACACAAATAACCAGCAAGATGTTTGAATATCGAGTGGGATATGGGTCAGTTCCTGGTTGGGTCAGTCCTGCGTGTCACAGGACGACCACCCTTCAGGCCCAGCCACTGCATCACAGCATTGCCTCCCCTTCAGTGCCCCCACCTATTTCCAAAATGTCCCCTAGATGGCAGTCCTGTGCCCACTGGGAACTATTGTCCCCAACCTTTTTGGCACCAGAGACCAATTTCATGGAAGACTATTTTTCCATGGACAGGCATGGGAGGAGGGCGGGGGGTCAGGATGGTTCAAAGGCATTACATTTATTGTGCACGTTATTTCTATTATTATTACATTGTAATATATAGTGAAATAATTATACAACTCACCATAATACAGAATCAGCACTGGCATCACCACCTCAGCTCCACCTCAGGTCATCAGGCATTAGAATCTCATAAGGAGCCACAACCTAGATCCCTCACATGCGCCGTTCACAATAGGGTTCGTGCTCCTATGATTGCCTTTGCTGATCTGACAGGAGCCGAAGCTCTGGCAGAATGTAAGCAACAGGGATTGGCTGTAAATTCAGATGCAGCTCCCCTTGCTCACCTGCCACTCACCTGCTGTGAAGCCCAGTTCCTAACAAGCCACAGGCGGGTACCCGCCCCACAGGACCTGCCTGCCCCAACTCCTCCCACTGCTGCGGCCCACTTGGCTACTGCCCATTAGGCATGCTGCCCCCTCTGGGCCCCCGCATCAGCTCCTTCATTCAGTTCTTCTCAGCTCTCACCACATCACAGAAGGGTTCTCCCCAGCCCCACTATGTAAAGTTGCAGTCCCCCTAGCACTTTGTACCCCCAAGCCTATTCTTACCTTTCTTCACAGAACTTACCACCTGACATTGTATTCATTGTGTCTCCCCTACTGCACTGTACACTCCACGGGGTCAGGGGGTTTCATCTGTTTTGTTGTTCGCTGAAATCCCTGGCCCCTACCCAATGCCTGGCTGGGCAGGACACCCTCACGGCCTGCCTGTACAGGAAGCAGACACAGCAATCTCTGGCCTACAGCGATGTTGAAATCCTGCTGGGGTGGGGGTAGTTCCCAGACAGGCCCGTATCTGCTCTCTGGGCCACATTTAAGGTGACACTGGGCTGTACCCTTGGACACAGCTTTCACAACCATCTGCCTGCAAGTGGTTCTGAGCTTCCTCAATAGTCACAGGTTTGTTTTCATTTTTTTTTTTTTTAAGATTTATTTATTGTTTTTGACAGAGAGAGTGAGAGTGTTCCCTCGCCACTTCGCGCTTCATGTTCTGCGGCTTCAGTGCTTTGCGGGTTTTCCCAAAATATTCATCAAAAAATAAAAATGAAAAAATACCACCATGTCGGCAGCCACATGGCGGAAAGGAGCATTGTTTCACGTGGATGCGCAAGAGAGAAGGATCCCTGCATGTCAAACAAAGAGATGAGCTGACTCAGAGTCCATCCCACGGGCTCATAAAGGCGCGTGATGGGTTTCCGGGGCGACATCGACCCATGAGAAAATTCCTAGGGGTAAATCCTACTTCGCGGTTTTTCAGCTTTCGCGGAAGGCTCTGGTCCCCATTAACCGCGAAAAACGAGGGATCACTGTACAGAGTCAGAGACAGAGAGAAGGGGGAGGGCCCAGAACAGTCTCCATAGTTGCACATCATTGGTTTTTCCACATAGTTTCATTCCACAGGTGGGCACGGGGCTGCACAGGGCAGGAACTGGGCTGGGGTCTCGCCCCAGTGAGAACTGAACTGGGGGCACTCCCCAGTTCAGCATATGGGTCCGCACGGGCTGGGGCCGGGATTCGATCCTCAGTCCCCAGGGCTGCAAAGTGAGCGCCTAACCCACTGAGCCATCCCGGCTTCCCGTTTTCATTTTTGAAAGTCGGGCTAATGGTTTCTTTGGCAACATAATTTCCTCAAAGACCTATGCTTTTTATCTCTTATTTTCCAGGCAGGTCCAGGGTCATTGATGACATTTCTGGTTCTTTCCTGGACACAGTTCTCAAGTTGGCTTTATTTCTTTGTTGCCTTAGCCACATGCCTTTCCCTCAAGACAACAGCCATGAAGTTATAGGCTCCAGAGGGAAGACCACACCCCCCATCCGATTCTCACCATGAAGCAATCACATAGGCACCTCTGCTTGGAGACTAGAAGCGAGACGAGTTGTCTTCTCCAACACTGCAAGAGCCCAGATATCAGGATTCCCCACCCCTTTCCCTTCTGCTTTGTAAGCTGCCTGATTCTCTCTGGAACACACCTTTCTTGGGATGCCTTGCCAAAAGCACCCAGTAGCAGTCAATGCATACTACATTCTGTTTTCCAACTTTTTCCCCTTGGGTTAAAAACTCAGTAGATGTGTAGTTTGCTTTCCAAGTTATCAAACATAATGGCTTTACCAGGTGTTCTGCCGCTGCCTGACAGGGAGCCCCAGTGGTTTGCCTGCCGGCTGGCCACAGTTTAGGTTTTGATTACAATTGCCTTCTACTTCAAAGTAACAATTTGGTGTTAGTGAGAGTAAGGTGTTATAATAAAGCCCCAAGTCTTAGTGGGTCAGTCAAGTTTGCTTTTCAGTGATGCAAAGACCAGCACACAGCTCTTGCCAACCAGGTGGCCTGCCTCTAAGTGGTGACCTAGGGACCCGTGTTCCCTCCAACAATTTCAATGCCTGACCTCCAGGGAGTCCCATCAGCAACACTCGGTGGTTCCCACAGACTGCCCCCCCCCCCCCCCCCCGCACACACACACAGTTTCAAGGTCCTCCCCAACCTGTCAGCAGCCACCAGTCCAAGGCCCACACCCTGGTGGGCAGGCCTCCTCCAGGCTCTGCCCCAGCCCCTTGGGCCTGGCCCACCCTCCCGTGTGTGAACCACCAACCACTCTTCCTTGTGCTTCCTCCAGCATTCTCAGATCCCAGTACCCTAGTTCGTCCTTCTGGGCCTTTTGCACTCCACAACAGGGCACTGAAATACTGTTCTAACCCCATCCCGAGGGCAGGAGCTGCATGCAGCGGGGCCAGGCATGCACAAGGCCCAGACAAGACTGTGAATGGCCACAGAACTTCACCAGAAACTGGAGAGCAAGGGCAGTGCTGGGGCGGTGGGGGATGAAGCCTATATCAACATACCTGAGACGTGGCAGTTTGGAGAATCTAGAGACATTCAGGAGCCCCCAAGGAGTGGAGATGTTCAAGACCAAGGGCAGCTGACGAGGCATGGCATCGGCGTGGACGGCACTGTGCCAGGCCCGTTCCCAGTGCTCTTTTTGAGGGCACAGGCATAGGGGGGCGTCAGGAAGTCTGCTCACAAGCTGTGCGGGGCTCCCCACCCCGCTGGCTTTACACCTTCACCTTCATGCCTACCAAGGGCTTGCTCTGAGGCAGTCCGAAATCTGGGAACCATTTAAAACACTGTTTCCCGTTAAGGCTCTAATGATCAAATTGTAAAAATAAGTGAAACAAAATAAAATCAAAATAGAACAAAAACCACATTTTTACCAGGTCTACTTTTATTTCAGAAGGACGTTTGTGGTATAGTATTTACTTTTGTTTATTTACAAGTTCTTCACATTTGTTTAAAATGCACAGACCTCCCTTAATTCTCCTGTTGCTGCTTAAATTAGCTGTTATTTTACAATACAAAAAATACCAAAAAATTGCAGTCCTAAATGTATGTATAACACCCACAATCCCCAGCAATGAAATAGTTTACAATACTTACTCCATATTTACATGAGTGCAATAGATGCTAAATTATACATATTAACAAACTAAGCTTGAATCCAAACAAACAAAAACAAAAAACCGTAAATAACTATAGAACAAAACATTTCCAGAGCCAGAATTAGTTCAACAAAACAGGTTTCACTAGTGTTTAGAATGTTTTGTGCACAAATTCAGTTACTGACAGTTGATTCCATTATTGCCTCTAAGAGAAGGCGCCAGCTTCCCTCTCCACTCTGTCACTCCCCTACAGGCAAGGGCACTGAGGACTTTGAACTCAGGCGAATGTCTCTTGGCGGGCCTGGCCGTGTACAAACCATCTCGGTTATTTTATGGTTTGAGCAGTTTTGCAAATTGGGTAAACTTTTTGAGACTGAGAGCAGGTGCATGGCCTGAGGACCCTTTCTGGATCTGCCCTCAGATGGCCAGTTCTCACAGAAACCACCATGAGGAAGGATCTGGGATGAGTTTGGAAGCTGGTTTGTTGTAATTTGAAGCTTCTTTTCATCTCAGTCACCACTCTAGTGTTAGCTTGGGATGTTAGTGCTTCGTGAAGACTGAATGAATGAAACTGAAGGAGCAAAGTTGTTCATGACCAGGATACCACCATCCAAGAAGTGAATCACTCCCACCCCTCCCCAAATACACCCCACTGAGTTGATGGAGTAAGACTTGCACTGAAAGGTAGTGTTAGTGCTCTGGTCTTTTCATTTGCCCGATTTTAGGGCATCTCTAGTTTTGCACGTCTGGCTTCATGCACAGGTATCCCCACGCTTTGCTTTTGCCGCCACTCTTCTGTCCAGGGCTGCTTTTCCTCTGGGTTAGCGTGAGGGAGTAGGAGTCGCGTACTCTCCACACCTCCTCCCACATTTTGGAGGCGATCCTCAGAGGGAAGCACAGACTTGTTCCCAAACTGTGTGCAATGAGGGGGCAAGAGATGGTCAGGAGGCCAGGGTGTGTGCAGTTGTCCATGGAGAGAGAGGAGTTATTTATCAACAAGCAAGCCACCCACCCCCACCCCCAGTTTCCAATAAACTACGGTCCTGGAATTAAACTCATTAAAAATTTAGACAAAACCACACAAAACACAGCCTGGAAAGCCCTTTTGGAAAATCTGATTTCTACAGGTATATAGTCTCTGAAGTTAGACTACAAGAAACATTTCCCAGGACGAGACTGGTTGTCCCTGGTCACCCACAGCACCAAGTGGCCAACAGATGCCTGATGCAATTGCAGAGCCAACAGCGACAGATTCCCGCCGCCTCTGTCTCTTGACATGCTATTAAATAGACTCACTGCCAAGTTTTCATAGATGTACTGACCATTTGGGTTTTAAGTTAGCCAATTGGTACCAGATGTATTTGAACTCAATGACATTTGCTATTAACGTTATCAGGGTTTAATGAGAGGAATTCTCTGAACTTGAATACCCAATATATGGCACAAAAACATATTAGGTAAAACTCAGACACCATTACATTTAATAAAAATACATTTAGATATTTTTGTTTTATGTACACTGAATGAACATTCTGGACACTATTGTATAGTTATGTACAAGTGCAATATTGTTTTCATGACGACTTTAATTTATATACAGGCTCTTCCGTGACATGCAGACAGTGCTCTGAAGTTCCCACAATGCCCTCCTGCTAGCTGGCTCTGCGTGGCCGGCCACCACTCCCTTCCTCTGACCCGAGCCTGGAGAAAACTGTTTACTCCTGGCTGCAAAGGAGAAGCAGGTAGATTCAGTCATTTCTCCACTGTTGGCGCAGAACTACACTCCACTTGCTCCTTCCTTCCTTTTTAAAAAGAAACATCTTTTAAGGAAAAAAAAAAAGAAAAACAAGAAATAACCAGGTGGCTATGGGACACAGTGCATGTTATTTCAAGGCCTGGGACTACCGTGGGGAAGAGACTTCTTTGGCCAAGGGAATGCTGGTCCTTTGAATGAGAGTTTCCCTTGTGGGAGGACCCTCTCCAGTGGCCTCCTGCTTTGACAAGAAGCCTCAGGGAATTACAGAGGCAAAGGGCCCACAGTCCACGGCAAGCTCTCTGCGGGTGCCATGATCTGGAGCAGGATGGGGAGCTCAGAGAGAAGGTCTTTTTTCAGAACCATCTGCTCTCTAACAGTGATGTGAAAACACAGCTTTTCCGAGAGCAGAGGTGCTCTGTGCACCACTGTGATTTTATGGTTCAACTTCCTTGGGAACATCTTTCCAGGCAGTTCTTCTGGGAGTGGGGTTGGTGTTGGGGAAGAGATCATACTCCCTCTAGGCACTGCATTTAAAGGTGAAATGCCACAGTGTTTGCTCTTTTGAGAATTTCTCCAAATTCACAAACTTGAGCATCATTGTCTAGAGGTCCATCCCAGTAGAGTAATGCCAGAGAACCTGGGTTCTGAAGCAGAAGAGACGTCCTGGGAGGCCGCTGCATATGCCTGAATACAGAGCACCATAACGGGACAACACAATGCTCAGGCTGTGCCCTGGGGACAAAAGTGGAACTGCGCCCCCTCCCTGCACTTAAATTTGGTCACTTTCATTTGGCATAGTTTTCCCTCCTCGACCACTTTCTCCATGTGCTTTTCATCCTTATAGGGTTCACTGCCCTCCCCACAGCCACCACCTGGGTCTGGGGGGGAGGACTGAAGAGGGCAACCAGCCCCGGGTCTGTCTCCAGGCTTTGGGCAGGTTCTGCAGACAACGGGAGACTGTCCGTCCCCTGGTGAGTGATTCCACCTGCAGCCTGTGGCCGACCCACAGGAACAAAAAGCTGCTCTTTGATCCAGAGGCCCCAAGTGCTGTCAAGCTCTTCTCTGCTCAAGGGAGACACAGACATGAGTGAGTCCTGCCCCTGTGGTGCCCTGGTGGCAGGAGGCCAGAGGGGCTGAAACAAAAATCAGGCCTAGAGTGAGGATAGGCAGGGGCGGTTAGTGTCCTTTCAACACTGCAAACAGGAGCTTTCACAGCTAGGTCATTTCTGCTTTCCTCAGTCCTTGCTGCTGGGTTAAATGTTGCTTGGGGTGAGAATTCTTTCCTGGCTGCAAATTACATTTTAGAAAAAAAGCAGATTGCCAATGATAGCTATTTAAATTTTATAAGAATGCAGGAATGAAATTATGTAAAAACTTAGACTTACTAACTTTCCAATTGCTAGATCTATTTAAAGTCTAGGCACTTAGTGTGTGTGTCTGTGTGTGTGTGTGTGTGTGAGAGAGAGAGAGGAATTTCAAATGGATTAAGACTAAATGAATCAAGTTGCTATAGAAAACTACCTATTACATCAGTTTACATTCTAAGTAACACTGCTAACCTTGACATTTAAAACAGCCTCCTTCTATCTTAGTTTGGTATGATTCAAAAGAGAAGGACTATTATTAGTTCTCAACTAGAAAAAAGAGTTACTCCCTGGAAGAGAGGTATCTGCCTAAATCGTGCAAGAATAAATAGCATATCTTTTTTAAAAGATAGCAGGCTTCAGATGAAAACAAGTTAATTCATCTAATTTTTAAAAGACCATGTTCTAGAACAACTGATGACAAATGTCTACTTGTAAACACTACGTCTTTGTTTTTTGCACAGTTGAGACAGTCCCAAGACCAGTTTCCCACAGTGACCTGAGTGTCATTCCTAGCTCTCTCACAGGCTCCACACCGGGCTTCTCCAGCAACAACTGGATCACTCCTGGACTTGTCGTTAAATCAATTAGTTCCTATGCAAAAGTAAAAGTTTAGATGCTGGAGCACAGATGGGAGAAACCGTCAAAGAAAGCTTGTGAACATGCAGATGAGTCGATGCTTCCAGTTGGAGGGTTTCCAGTCTTCTGCCCTGCTCCGCTCTGCAGCTCTCCCTGCAGACGGCTGTCAGTCATGCCACACCTCCCTTGCTCACAGGGAGTCCTTGGCCCCAGCATCAAATGCAGGTCCCGGGCTGTGCAGGGGGCTGCTGCTTCCGGTTTCTCACTGCTCCTGACTTCTCTTTGTACACTATTGGCATCTGCTGAGAAATGTCCACCAGGGCGCTGGCTACTGCGAGACCTTGAGAGAAGCCACAGAGGGAAGACATGTTAATGAGCACAGCTGGCTTTTGTTTTTTAAAATAATTTTAAAAATTAATTTACATTCCCTCAGTGCAAGAAATAAAGCAATAAAGTAGCAGGGAAAAGGCTTACTTATATTCTGTCCTTCTACCTTTTCCCTTTCATCTGAAAAACTGCTTTCATTAGTTTGTATAATTCTTTTAGGGTTTAGTGATGCAAACACAAATACATACTCCCCCCTTCCCCCCATTTACACAAAGGTGTAGCTTGCTTTTAAGAAGATCAACTAAGCAAAGTGCTCTGCCCCATAGTGGGAGCATTTAAATAAGATTGCAGACATACTCTTAAGCACTAAATTTCTCCTGTCGTCAAGAAAAGACAGTACTGTTTACAATGGAATTCTGATGTATCCCACATTGCCTACCCAGCACTAGTGATTTTTAAAAGTTTTTTTTTTTAATAATATTTATTTTTAATTGTTTGGTTTTTTTTAACAGAGAGAGATACAGAGAGAGAGATACAGAGACAGAGAGAGAACTGAACTGGAGGAGCTCCCAGTTCAGCACATGGTTCCGCACGGGCCGAGGCCGGGATTCGATCCTCGGTCCCCAGCGCTGCAAAGTGAGCGC